>QANZ01017317.1:69276-162838 GCA_003254925.1 Chamaecrista fasciculata
ATTTAATCAAACAACTAATATCAAAGTTAATAGTATAATGTGAAACTAAATAATTTAAATTAAAAAACTAAAAACACGTGAAAGATGGAACTTATTTATTTAAACTGAACAATATAGAGTAATTAATATTTAAATTAAAAAAAATGAATTATTGTAGTTCTAAACTTCTAGTTGAAGTTGCTATAGAACTAATTAATACAAATACAATCAGCCCAAATCCGAGAAAAGCATCTTATGAGTGATTACGTGTAAATGCAATAATGGTATCCAATCACGTGAAATGCTAATTATCATAGCATCGAATCCTCAAGCAATATATTCATCTATTTATGTTTTCCCCATATATTGCACTTCAAAACTATATTTAATTTTAAATCTTAGTACTGAAATCCAGCTTTTCAATTTGAAGTTGCATATTAAAAATTAACTTTTCCTTGTTTTAGGTTAGGTAATTCTTCTATTCAATAAACACTTAAAGTCTTCAACCTCTTATAAATCTGTTACATCAACCTAGTTGAATTTCAAAATTTTCAAATCAATTTTTGTGATTTATATATATATTGACACATTTCTTCCTCTTGAATTCTTGATGATGAATTGAAGAAGGTGGACACAGCAAAACGTTGGTCCCCATATAAGCTTTAAATGGCATTTAACTTTATATTTGGACCTTCCCAACTAAAAATTGTCTTGAGCTACTGTTGAGCATCTTCAAAGCATTTTGTGGTCACATATTTATACCCCCCAAAAAAAGAAGAAAGAAAGAAAGAAAAAGGTCATAGTCATGGCTTGCTTTTCTCCTTCCTCACTTTTCACAAACTACATTTTTACTATGTAATGTTATAGAAACCATTTATGGCTATATATGCTTTTATCATATGATATGCATGAATGTAATGAAAGGGACCATTCCAGTTTCAAGCTTTCGTAGGATTCTTTTTTTTCTCTCTCTATGTGAAGTGATAAAGTGAACCTCTTTTTACTTCCCTTTTAACGTTATCGAATGCAGAAAATGAAGCTTTTCTATTACCTTCCTATCCCTTTGCAGAGGAAATTTATCCTCACAAAATAATGTGTTAAATGTTTACCCAAAAAAAAAGTGTTAAATGAGACATTGGATAATTATTAAAATATAAACTAGTCTTGGATTATAATATTCACACTTATTTCACATCATTTTAGAACAAGCGTTTCATTTTACATAATATATGTTTGTGTATTATGTCAATGGCAGCCCCAACTTGTTCTCCTTCAATATTTTTAAAATTTGTGTATAATTGTGTATATATAACTACTGTTTATGGAGAATTGGAGCTTTAATTTTTACAACATTATCTTTCAGTATTTATATTCTGCAAGATTTTATACTATCTTTTAAACCTCGACCAACACTATAATGTTACCACCATATGCACCACAAGTTTATAACTTCATAATATACTTAATACTAGTTTACATGATTTTTCTTTTATACTAGTTTGAACCCACGCCATAGTCTGTGCACATAAAACATTGAACTACATGATTTGAACTATACAAATTCATATAAGAATTGAACTAAATAAGTAAAAACATCTTAACTTACAAATTCGATCTTCTATATTTATTGTTTTCTCAACATATAAATAAGCATAAGCATCATATTCCCCAACCTCTCCTTATATAATATATATGGATCAATTAGACCAAAATTCTCAGTTGAACTTGGAAGCATTCAGGATGAGATTGCTCTTACTATCATTGGAAACAAAGTGAAGAAATCAAGGATTATAAATAGACTATTAATACAGCTGTAGCGTGTGATGATGATTAAGGTGGAATGTGACATTAGAACAAGATGACACAAAGACTTGGGTGAAGCAATCACTTGAGGGAACCAACACTAAAATCTCTTTGTAGTTTTCAGATCTTGTGCATAATTACACAGATGGGAAGTATTTGTTTAGATTGAAAGGCAGAGAATAGAACTCCTCACTCCTTGTGTCTCCCTTGAAGGAACGATACTTGTCCCACCAATGCTTACCTCTGTCTTTTCTAATAGATCCATCTTTCTTATGTATTGTGTTGTCCAGGAAATATGCCACACAGCCGGCCACAAATGCTTCTGACTGGAATGGCACGTTTACTATGTCGTTAAACTGTTCAGAAACATCAGAATGTCAGAGTCAGAAAGTTAGCCATGGTTCATTTTACAAAAGATGATCTTAGGTTGGTTTTGTTTTTATTATCATACCCATCTTGCATTAGTGTGGACGGGACCAAAACCATTGATTGCTGTGTACTCGTTGAAGTATTGTGGCACAGAAAGCCCCAAGAAGATGGAGAATCCCAATATGAACTTTGTTCTAAAACTGTTGAGGTTGCAGAACTGAAGAAAACTTAGACCTCCAGCACCTATGCATGGTGAGCAAGAGGGGACATTAAGGAAATCATGAGTTTGAAATCTGAATATCTCCATGAGAAGAATATTACGTCAGACATACCGACATAGGCAAAGAACAAGCAGTAGAGAGCAGCAACAATGGGTGGTGGAATAGAAGCAAAAACCGCTCCAAATTTCCCTGCAGAATTGTTTTTTGGAAAGAGGAGCCACTGTCAATGGAAGAAAATGCACTAGGGTAGGGCAAAGTGGATGTTTAAACTACACCCTTGACAGAAACGACTAAGATTCATGCTTCAACTCACCGAGAATTGAAAAAAAGATCATAAATCCAGCTGATATTTGCACAACTCTTCGACTGCCAACACGGGTCAGAGCCAAAAGGCCAGCATTTTCTCTATGTGGAAACAAAGAACACGTCTTTCATCAACAACAAAGTTGTGTTTCTGCTATAAATTCAAGAAGAAATTACAAATAGAATGACTTCAGTCTTACACAGATACAGAGGATCCAGTGACAGTTCCGAATAATCCTGATAGAAGAATGGCAACCCCCTAGGAGCAGAAATAAGATGCACAAACAGAGGAATTCAACAATATATGAAGAGTTCAGTAAGATTATAAATTAAATGTTTCTAATTCAAATAGACAATAATAAAAAAAAAGAATTAAAAGTACTAGAGTACTAGCCATCTTTGAATACCTGCCAACCAATACCCCGACTAAGAATAGATGGTGGTGATGGAGTTGCACTAGCATACCTATACACAGCAATAAAAGCTCCACTGGACTGATTGTAATGAATAAAACATGTGAGTAGATGATTCAACTATAGTGAAGCACTATCATTTATAGAAGATAAAAATTAGCAAGCAAATAGGTAGTAGATAATCCATAGCACATCATCGTGTAAATACAAGTGCCATTAAGTGCAGATTGGATTTTTAGTATGTTTACATTACATGGAAATATAACTTGATTGGAATGAAGAAAACAAAGCACTGATGAATTTAGTTGATTAATAGTATCTACAGTTCTACACCAATCTCTCCAATCAAACCACAGGGTATTCCCCTTCCACTCGTAGATTATTATACCAATTAGTGTCTCCACGGAATCCAAACTAATTTGCTACTATTTAATGCGCTATCAATTTAACTCTACCTGACTAATATTTCTTGTCAAGACCAGCCATTATATCCAGTTAATGGTGCTAAAACATTTCTCAGATACCAAGCTAAGTAAAAATATTAAATGGATAAAATCATGATATTCCTGCGCACATATGCTGTACCAGTCAGCTTGTACTTTGGACCAAAAGGAACTGAGAATCCGACAACTATTAGTGAAGGGACCCGAACCTGAAAATGTCAAATCAACTGCCATTACCTATTCCCTATTGGTCCAATGCACAAACAGATGGCACACCATGTGTACCCAAGAAATTTCTGAATCACTGAAGACCATCTGCAGCCAAGGAAGGCAAGGGTGAAACATATCCTTAGATGTCTAGCAGCACTCTAGCTGTGTGCTCAAAAAATTGCAAGAAAAGCAAAGACAAGATGAAAGTGGAAGCTGATAGAACCCTCTGATATTGTATTATCTCCAATATGAACAGAGAACTAACCCCCATGTGTATAGACAAGATGACATTCATTACAAGATGAAAAATGTAGAGGAAAGAAAACACTCAACTACAGAATAGTAACAAAAGTTATCAGGCTTTTGATAGATCAGAGTCTCTCCCATTCCTTTGCTGATATTTTTCTTATCCTCACTCTACAAAAGTTTCTCTACAAATACTCCCTTACAGTCTCCATGCATCCCCGCCCTCCCACACACTGATGTCAAAACCGTTATGCGTTACTAATTCCATTTTGTTCTCCTCTGTCCAGCTCATTTCTTTTCTGTTTTTTTCACTCACAAACTCTTGTCTCATTCGTATTGGGTCTTAGTCCAGTAGCTTCTGGCCCATTGCTCTTCCCCTTTTATGTCTCCTTGTATAAGTTTTGATTAAGGGGGTCCACCAGAAGATAACAAAAAAATAGTTCATGTTTCAACACAAGAAAAAATATAACAAATCTTAAGAAAGGAATTACCTCTACAAGAGAAACAAATGAAGCCATCATCATGGCAAAGGCTTCACCAGCATCAAATGAAGGTGCTCCCCACTGAAAGGGATATGGAACTCTGATCCTGAAAATCCAAATTGCATAAAAAATTCTTGTTCATATGTTGCAACTCACAAAGCTAACTTAGATAGTTTTTCTGTCTATTTCTTTCTTTTCTTGGAAAATAAATATCACAAGGATGCAATCCAATCTTGAAATAGATCAATTAACCAGTCCATGGAAACACAACAAACCATGGAGCAGCATCTATCAGTCCAGCACGATCAGTGCGGCAGGTTGCCTGTGTTTTAGGGGCAGCATTGTTGTAGGCCCCTCCAACAGTGAGTAAATGAGCATATATCCACACAATTGCAATTGTAAATATTACAGCAAAACGGTCAAAGATATGTTTTCCTGAGTGTAGCACGTGGGGCATGTACTGCATGATGATGACCTTTAACAGTTAGCAACCACTATCTCATAGAAACCAACTAACTTAAAAAGAAAAGGAACCAAGAGAATACATGAGCTGAGATCATAATGCTGAGAAAGAAATATGTTAAAGGGCATTAACTTTATTATGCTGTAAAGAACTCTACCTGGGAAACAAATACTAGCAATATAAGCTCTGGCAGTCCAATCTCCACGCATTTAGCAACCTGTGCCAGAAACAGGTATCAATATTGAATAAGCTTACCAATGTAACTCAAATATGAGCATGTCAACATTCATAATAAGGCTTACCCCTGGAAAACCTAGCTCGTATAGCCCAAAACCAACAAGAGATACCAAAGGAACTGCTGAAAGTGGACTTAAGAACCTGCAGAAAGGAATTAAATTTACATCAATCGGAAATCTTACACCCAATCACAATAGTATTCACTACATGGAATTTTTCCAGTTTTAGTCACTTGATATGTAGAACAATTCCACTGCACGAATTAGTCAAGCAATTAGTAAAGCCTGTGGTTCAAACATCAGTCCAGTTTAGCAGGGAATAACAAATGAAAATGAGCATACAAAGAAATTCATATAACTGGCTTGCACTTCAGTTTAGATATTTTTTAGCCATATGTAAAAGATTGAGAAACCATACTCCAGCTACATGCAAAGAACTTCAGACCAACCTTGCCACATTGCGCCAGAGGCCACTAAAGCCTAATACTATTTGAAGAGTCGAAGCAATAATAAGAGAACCCTGGATTGCCCGCATTATCTTCCTGAATTTCTGAATATAAGAAAAAAGACAAAAGAAAAAAAAGGTTCAAACATCTCCAATCAATTATTCAAAAAGTACAAAATTGTCTTAATCCAGGGCTTCAGTTATATGTTTTTCAAATGGACTTAAGTAATGTATGCTTATTGGTCTTGCATAAAATTTGTCAAACACTCAATAACACTACATCAAAAATCATATTGTAGTCTATGTTTTGGTTCGTCATATTTAATTATGTAAAGTAATATAACAAGCATATCAACCATGCACCATTTAATAGATCAAAGATGCGTTCTGATCACAAGACCTCAGTGGGATCTGCAACATCACTAAATCGACCAGCAAGTATAATTGATATTGTGGTTGGAACAAAGGTATAAGACCCTCCAATAACTGCAGGCAGTCGAGTTCCAAACAGTGTTTGTAGCAATGTGTTTATACCAGCAACAAAGAGTAGTGTTTGGATAACCTTTGCCTTCTCCTCCTGCAAAAAATTAATGTAATTTTTTTCTTTTAACATTGAGTTGGAGGAAAGTACAACTTGAATCACATGGCTGGGTATTCAATATTCCTTTTGATATTATTTCACATTTAGTGCAAAAATTATTGCTTAAAGTGAATTTTATCAGCTATTTCTTACGTTGCCACCTCCCATCTGGGGAACAAGAGCAGTGGGAATGAGCACAGTTGTGCCCAGCATCACAAGATAGTGTTGAAAACCAAGAAGTATGGCCTCAGCTGCATCAGAATGTCCCCAAAATTTTCATCAAATCAAGGAAGAAAAACACAGCAGTTATCTTAAGTCACATATTTGACAGACTAAAACAGAGGAAATTCTGAAATCATAAACTGATAAATGATATGCAAATCAATTTAGAGTTTCCTGGCAGTATGCCCTCAGTGGTGTCACAATGTCCCACATCACAAGTTCCAGAACTAGAACAGTTGAAGTTAATCAATTAATTTTATACATATGTTAACTAGTAAAAAAAATTAAGATCATTTCAGCTGAAGCCTAATCAAAAAGTGTGCCGTTGCCTCATTTAAGTTTTCCAGGCGTCAAGGAAAACTCCCCTTGTCACTCAAACAACTGAGAAGAATCTCAGTGAAAACGTAGATTTACAATAGCGAAGAAGGGAAATCAGAAGTTACAAAGAGAGTCAAAACTCAAAAACATTTAATAGGATTTACAAATTACTGAAAAGGAAACATTATGAAGCAGGACTCAATAATTAATTAAATTAAAAAAAAAAAAGGGGGAAAGTTGGTTTTTCTTTTCCACACTATTTTTTATTTGCCCTTATCTTCGGCACTTGCCTAGCTAAACACAAATTTCTAGCCCGCTTTGGAATTAGATTCGTTTATTTTTCTAAAAAGAATAATTTTGCTTTACGTAAAGAGAGTGTCAGGAATTAAGCCAAAGAAAGAATTTATAGGAAGCCTCTTCAGAGACGACGATGAAGAAGAGAGAGAAAGTGTCCAAAGTTCAAACACAATAGTTTTAGGCTTAAATAATATAGTGTATGGATTAACAAGAATCAGAGGTTCATAGTAAGAATTTCATCAATCAGAAAATGGCAAGATTATCTAATCTAACAGTGGAGAAAGTAAACTCACGCCATGGAGGAGGACTGGTAATGCAATAAGAAATATTCGGAAGTTGATCCTTGGGAGGGTGTGGCTGTGGTTCATCTGCTTTGGGTGCCGGAGCTCCTCCTCCTGCCATAACTCTTTTTGTTCTCTGAAGAATCAATCACAAGAATCAGTGAATCTCTAAAAAAATAAACCAGAAGACCTAGAAGAGGGAAGAAGTATTATTATTAGCTGGAATGAAATGAGTACCGACTAAAGAGATGATGAAAACGAAAGAGTAGTGATACGAAATTAAAGAAGAGAAAACGATAGGTAACTAGACGCTTGCTTGCAACAGTGAATTGAAAGCAATAGTTACAATAATTGCGGGGTTTAACAGGAAATAGCAAGTAGAAATGATATATACCTTTTGAAAATGTCTCAGCAAGGGAAATCAAGAGGGAATGAAGGAGTATAATAAAAGTGAAGAAAAAAGCTCAGGACCAAGAAATGATGAGTGAAAAAAGAGGAGGGAAAGGGTAAACACAGATATATCTGAAATATAACTACTCAGTGTGAAGTGTGAAGTAAAGCAAAGCTTGAATGCTTAGAAGAAACGATAAAAGCGCTTACAGAATGAGCAGAGACCAGAGAGTAGTAGAATTGTCTATTGTGCCTCTTTCTCTTTCTCTTTCTACTACAGAGTAAGGTCTCTTTCTTTCTCTCTCTTTCTCTCTGTAGGAAGGAATAATAGTTAATAGATATAGTTTCTCTCTCCTGCTCGGCCTAATTTTCTTTCCAATGTAACCAACTAACATTTTTATTTAAAATATCCTAACTCGACGACTTAAACTCGACGACTTAAAGACTAATTTTTTGAAGATCTGAAATTTTTTTAGGAATTTGTCGTTGTCTAATTAATTGCTGTATACACAAAGGATAATTCAAACCCAGGACAATTATCTACTTAGATAATGAGCGGATTACTAGATCAAGGTTAACCAACCAACATTTTCACATTTATGCTTTGTTGCTTTTTCATTGAATTAACTGTGTTCATTTTCAGTGTCTCCCTTCGGTTATGCTATACGAAAGCGCAGTCACGTCCTGAAAAGCCTGCAATTATTTAACATGATAATAGAAATAACTCAAGAAGTTAATTTAAGATGAAATCTATTTAATTCATTTTTTCTATTTATGTATAAATATTCCCTTCAAGTTCTACGTTAGTTATCTAATTCGATGTTTTATTTAAATTTCCGTTTTTTTTCGTAAGCAAATTTCCGTTTACTTTACACCCATAAGTGTGACGAATATTAAAAACGGCGCGCTCCCCCACTAAACGGCGGCAGTGCGGCACAAAAGCGGTCGTTTAACAGGATGAGAAAAAGAAAAAAATTAAAAGCTAAAAGCTAAAAGCTTCATTCCGTTTGGTATGTTGGAATTGCCCTTTGCATCGTAAAGTGGCACAAACTCTAAGATTTTTATGTGTTTGGTATGACAATATATGCTTTGTAAAGTGGATTACAATGTAAAAGCATTTACATTACATAGATCATTTTTCTTTACTTCACATTTCTAATGTAATCCAACTTTAGTTAGGGAATCATGATAGAATTCCTAATTTGCCCCTCTCACTCTCATTCCATCTTCTTCCTCTTTATGAAACCGAGTCAACAACTGTGGACGGCGGCGCCAACCGCCGTAGAAGGCGGCGCTAGCGGGCGTGGACGGCGGTGGCGGTGGCGGCCGTGGACGGCGGCGGCGGCGGCCTTGTGGTGATTGTGGGAGGGGCATTTTTGTCATTTTCTTTCTATATCTATTTTACTTTTCCTCCCTTACCTTTTTATATCAAACACTTTAAAAATTTTAGCTACTTTACATTCCCTCAACTACTTTCCTTTCCCTTATCATTTTACCTTAAAACACTTTACTTTCCCATACCTTCATTATACCAAATGGACCCAAAGATTGATAGTAAAATGAAAGGACAGGAATATCATGGATTGTGTGTCCACTGTGCAGTGGTAATGAAAAAGAGGGGTATGACAGAAAAGGCCAAAACTTTATTTTGGTGTTTAATATTTATCTTTATTTTTTTAGTTCTTAACATTTTTGTGATTTTGTTTTGGTCTTTCATATTTTTAAAAAGTTTTATTTTGATTTTTAATAAGTTTTACAATTGGTTTTTAACTACTGAATATGATTATATTTTTATTGTTTCAAGTTTAAATATGAAGAAATTAAAACTACATATTACTTTTGACAAGTCTAGTTGGGATTGTCGGCAAACGTGGTTAAATCAAACTCAAAAATCGATCACTAATTTCATGAAGTTGGTCATATTATTTTTGTTTCAAGTATGAATACGATGAAAGAGTTACGGGCTACTCTTAATGAGTTCTTTATCCATCACTTAGGGTCATCGGCAAATAAGGTCAAATAGTAATTTGAAAGTGAATTTGATTAAAACACTAACACCAACTTTGAAAATACTATTTGACTTCTTCGTTTGTTGACAATTTTAATAAGACAGAGAAAAAACACATCAAGAGTAATCTCTAGCTCTGATTTTATTACATTCAAACTTAAAACGAGAAAGATATGACTAACTTCATGAAACAAGCGGTCCACTTTCAGATTCGTTTTTAGGTTTGATTTGATCTTGTTTGTTAATAACTCCAACTAAATAGAGAATAACTTGTAGTCTTGAATTTATTGTATTTAAACTTGAATGGCAGATATATAACCAAATAAAACTTATAAAAAACATTAAAAATCAAAATGGAATAGAAAATACATTAAGGACCAAAAGAAAATTTAGGACAAATATGTGAAACCAAAATGAGATTTTAACCTAAGGCTACAAGATAGGCACAAATGCAGAAGGAATAGGAGTGCTCAAAGGCTCAAAGCCAAACCTTGAAAGTTGAAATGAAAGAAAGAAAAAGAAAGAGAGGGCACAAAGGCAAAGACCCTTATCTCAAAAATCACTGAATTCCCCAATCTCTGTGGCTTTTCCGTATTGCCTTACAACTGTCATTCCTCTCACTTTCTTCAAAAATTAATAATAAAATTTGCCTTTTGCCTTTAAATTTTAGTTAACAAATTAATTAAATAATTAAATCGGCATATAGTCAAAATTTACTTTTTACCTTTAAATTTTAGTTTACTTTATGAAATGATCAAAATAATAATAATTTTCTTAGATTAAATTATAAAGTGTGTCATTCTTTAAATACCAATTTATTAATTTACTAAAAAAAGAATAATGATATGTCATTTTCTAATAGTCAAATTATATTTCATGACAACATACAAACAAGCAAATAGTAAGAAAACAGTTTATGTATGATAAGATTAAACTCATTTTGTGAGCTGTTAGGCCTAATTACTAAGAAAGAAGAAGTTATTTATATACCTATAAAAACTAATTTAATTTATGAAAACAAAAGTTTGATTAAGCTTTTATCAATTTCCTTTTTCATGTGAGGATGAAATAAAATTAAATTTTTCTTATAAAAAAAAGGGTTAACCCTTAGTGCACATGTAATAAAATTAAATTTTTTATATACCTATAAAAAATAATTTAATTTATGAAACAAAAGTTTGATTAACCCTTAGGGCACATGTTAAGGTTTCTTTTGATTGGTCAAGTGAGTTTTCAAACATTAACAAGTTATCTTTTAAATGAATTTTTGTAGATTTCAAGATATAAGATGCTCTACTTTTCAGCAAAAAAAAAAAGATGTTCTACTAACCAATAAAAAAAAAACCTTAAAATGTGCCCTAAAGACATATATTAGATAAATACAAAAAGGATTTATCTAACATGTGCCCTTATGACACATTTTAAGGTTTTTTCTGATTGGTTAGTAGAGTACCTTATATCTTGAAATCTAGGAAAATTCATTTTAAAAGATAATTTTTAATGTTTGAAAACTTACTTGACCAATCAAAAGAAACCTTAACATGTGCCCTTAAGAACCCTTTTAAGTAACCCTCTTAATTTTTTTTTTTGGCCGGAAGTAACCCTCTTAATTATGTGCATGTATATTTTCCTACATTCTTTAAATACATACATTTCTTAATAATTTCAAACTCAAAAGTACTTTTGAAAATGTTTTTTTTTCAAACATATTAATTTAGATTTGATTATAATAAGCTTCATAAAACTTTAATTTCTCTGGCCAATAAAAAACTTTAATATCAAAATATTCAAAACAAAATCTCCATTCTCCAGCAATCCTAAATCATCTCCTTATCTTACAACGGTAGATTCATAGGCAGGGCCCTTTTTTTAAAAAAAAAAAAAAAGTTAGGCTGGACCATAATTAAAGAAAAGCTCAACTTTTTTTTTTCTTTTAATAATCACAGAATCTCCATCTAAATCATCATAGATAAACGAGATCAATTGACAAACATTCTTAACATAAATGATGAGGGTATCATTATTATAAAGATGTAACAGTAGTAACTTCTTTTAAAAAATTGAGCAAGAGGGTCTAAAAGGATATATATATATATATATATATAATCAACTACATATTGCAATCTATGGTGGTTAACATGATGACAAAGTTACATGAAACCATATTGGCAAAAGGTTAAGTAAGGAAAAAGCTACTTTTATTCCTCATAGGTCTTTCAAACTATGATTGAAGAGCTGGATATCACATTAACTCTAATCACCCCCACCTTTTTCACTAAAATCATTTAAACTCTATTAATTACTATTCATGAGAAAACTATATATATAGGAACGTATGCATACATAGCAAATATAATTAGCAATAGCATGCACAATAATATTCTATTTCTGAATCATGTTTTGGCGGTTCTTTACTTCCCCTTCATTGTTATAAATAACCCATTTTGCTTTGTAGCCCCAGAAGATAAAAATGCTTCTTTTTTCTTTGGCGTCGTCTTTCTTTCGTTGCCTTTTCTTCCATATGACTTGTCTGTTATTGATATTGAAAAGAAAATGAGATTGCGTAAAAACTGAAAAGGGGTTTTTATTTTCCTTTTATAGTTAAAAGGTGGACTCATATTGAGGGGTTGTTATTAGCCATTTAGCCTTCACAATCTTTATATAGATTAATTGGTTTGAAATGTGGAAATGGAAAACAGTTGTGGCAGTCTCACCGATAGCGCCACCAAAAATAACAAAATCACAGACATTACACGAAAAAATTGTCGTAGTAAAAGAGTCTCATGTACGGTGAATAACTGATTGTAATTATGGCAATTTTGAGCTTAAGAAGAAGTTCAAATGCCTTAAACAGGTTGTTTATTTATCGATAGGAGCAAGTTTTAGTGACGTTTCTCACACTCAAGCTCTACAAATTATTTTATAGAAAGGTTATTTTCTTAAGAGTCAAAGTGATGTGCAAAGATTTAACATGTGAACTATATATACTTTTTTTAATATGATGGTATGGATTATAAAAATATCTTAGAGCATATATTTCAAGATAAGTAATTTTCTGTAAATAGGCTTATCTTGTGTGACATCGTACACTATCTATGTTTAATCAAATTAAGTAATTGAGAAGACGTGAGGACCAATTTGGATTTTTTTTATATATATATAAAAGGAACTGTAATTTTAAGCGGCTCCAATTTTCACCATTTAAAATGAATCATATGAAAAAAGAAAAAAAAAGGAAGTGACAATAATACGAAATAATCTAATATTGGATTAGGTAGATTATAGAATATAATGTTCTAATCAATAAAACAATTACGTACGTGCAGGCTCAGTGTTAAGCCTGCCAAGCTTTGACTTATATAATATGGCTTGAATTAAATCTAAACAAGTCAGAGTGGGATTAGATTATAGGATGGCTTAATGAAAAATTCAATATATTGTTAGTGATTTGAAATTAAACCTTCCTGATCAATCAGATTAAGACAAGAAGGTTATTATATATTCATACATACATATTTCTAAGAAACAATCAGTGTGCCTCCTTATATAATTTGAATCATAAACCTACATAATTGTTTCAATTATGTCATGTTGAAAGGTAAGTTGGACGCATTTATTTGTCCATTTGATAGCGTGTCCCTACAAGAGAAAAGCAAAATGGGGGGTTTTGTAATAGAGACTGAAGAATAATAGAATAATCAAATTAAAATGATAGCTGTCTAGCTACCATTCGTCATTTTCTGAGCTTATATAAGTATGGATTAGACACTGGAAAAGCTTGTTTATTCCTTGTATCAGCTTTTTATTCTTGCACTTGAAGGCATGATGATATATATGGCATTAGTGGGTTTTTGTTAATTTTCACGTTAACCACAATCAATAAAGGGGTAATAATTAAAATTTAAAATACACTTGTTGAGATTACCAATCCGTAATCAAAGGGATTAGTAAATCAAAAGTCCCCAATATCCAATAAGAATGATTGAGAATATTTATATGATGAAATTAGTGTTGGGTCAGAAAGACAATATTTTAATTAAAGAGATATTTTGTAATCCTTCAATAATTTAGGAAGTAGCACTATGCATGATTAATCAAACTCTCTTTTATTCTATTAACAAGGACTTGAAACATCAGACGGTAAAATTACAATGAGTTCTTTCCGTAACTTAATATACATACTTCGACTCTTGTGAGATTTTTAATTAACACACGTATATATAAATATTTCCAAGAATGAGAAAGATAAAAAAAAATGTTTTTTTAATGCTCTTAGATTTGACTTGAAGGAAGCTAAAATACTTGTAAGAAAATAGGACGGGAAATATCATTTTAAGTTTTAACTCTTTGGATGTTCAAATTAAACAAGAAAAAAAAAGAGTATAGTTGATGAAAAGCTGAAGATAGCGAAATTGCACATCTTTGACAAGTCTTCCCCAAAATTGTATGAATTCGGCAACTCTAATTAATCATTCTACGAATATTAATGGTCAATTGATCTTATATGAATACTTTTAAAAAGTGTTTATAATATATAGTGACACTTTTTATATATTTTTTTAAGTGAGGCAAGTCATAAAATTAAAACACTTATTTTTTCTATTTATCTTTATATTTATTTTAAGTAAAAATATCTCCGGTGCCTCAAACTTATGAAACAATTCTCAATTGTACCTTTTAAATCTTCTTTTTTTTTTTTTATGAATTATACTCGTAAAGTTTTGTATTTGTCTTAATTGTGTCTTAAAATTTAACGTCATCAAAACCATTAATGAAAAATATTGATATCATGATGATGCCATGCTATCATTAACATTTTTCAGAATACAATTGACACAGATATAAAACTTTGAGAATATAATAGACACTTAAATAAAAAAGAAGAAAAAGATCACTCGTCATTTGTATAAAACTTTGAGGATATTATCAACATCAAAATTTAGACGATACTAGGTCTTATGGTATAATTAAGAAAAATGTGAAATTTTAAGAGTATAATTAACGATAAAAAAAAAGTAGGGACATATATAACTAAGACTTACCTCATAATTTAGAGACACTGACAATAATTTTACCTTTATTTTTTTTTAAATTATAAAGTTTTGGATTTTGATAAACTAGAAAATGGATGCACTTACCTAGTTCAACAAATGTGGGCTGCGAGAGCAAGTTGATCGTCCAAGTACCTGCAAGAACTTCACAGGGGGCCCTACGAAGAATACTCCGACGCTCAAGTTAGTGTATGAGAGATATGAGAGCAAGAGAATTCTGAGAGGTAAAGAGTAGCTAACCTTAGTCTGCTGAGTTGAGCCCTATTTATAGAGCAGGAGGAGAGTGGTGGCCAGCGCGTGGGGCGCACCACGTAGCCAGGCACGATCTTCACCAGCGGAGGTGGTGGAGACCGAGATTTACGGAGCAAGGCAATCGTGGGTGATTGCGTGTCGTGTCGCTAGGCGGGCGTCAGGAGACTGGAGAACGTGGGTGTGACTAGGCCCGTGACCCACGATTTCCCCCAGCGAGGATTGCGGAACAAGGCAGTCGTGGGTGACTGCGTGTTAGTCTGGAGGCGCGCGCTGTGACCCGGGATGGATAGCGACCGTCCCTAAGTGTGCAGAGGGCGCTCGATTGGCTTGAGTGCGCCTTGTCAGGTTTGGAGGGGAGAAGGGGCCCGACTCGAGAGCTATTTAAGCGTACGCCCAAATAGTGATGTATCAGATTTCATGTTTAAGTGGAGGAGATCGTTTTTCAATGTTGGGAATAGGATATATATGGTTGTTGGTGCATTCTTTTTTCCCTTTCTACTTCTTTCTTTTGAGTTGTGATGATAGCCATGTGCATGTAGGAGAACATGGTTGTGTGTATTTGCCTATTTGGTTGCTTGGGAAGAGTCTCACTCTAAAGGTAGTGACTTTAGAGACCCCCTCAATTATTTAGGGGACCATATGATCCATTATTTAATTAACTAATTAATTAACTTTTTGCTTTTTATTTTTTCTGTTTCTCACTCACAACTTTTTGGGTTCTTCAAATTCTTTCTCTTTCCCACCAAACAGCATTAGCCATCAGGATTTCAGTGTCCTAAAATCATTAAATGATTCAAACATGAAATTTGTGTCACACCATCAACGACCTATCCCCTCATGTTGTATATCTTGTCTCCAAAATCAAACCATGTCTACCCCTCAATTATATGCCATTTATTGCCCACATCCAACTCCCCACACTTGTTTATCATACAAATAGTAATGTAAAATATATTATTTTAACATTATTGACCTTCATATAAGTGGTATGTTTATAATTCATTGTCACTAGGAGTCACATATGTTTATCTCTTCTTTAGACTCACTAAACTACTCATATATATATATATGTTAATAGTATAACTCTGATCTGATTTATCTTTCATCCAAAAAGAACTCAAATTCTAAAAAAAGAAGAAATAAATAAAATTTTGGTCCCTTCTAGACTCTAGTCTGTAAAATATCTTGCCACTTTAGAGAAGCAAGGTAAACACAAAAAAATAGCTTCGTGGCAGGCTTGCCAAGGCAACCCCTATATTGGGCTATGGCCCGATAGATAAGGCCCATTGTTACGATTAGCTCATTGAGAGAGTTGTTTTCAACGCTTTAAAGTTTAAAGAGTTAAATTTTGTTAGATTACATAGAAAGTGGAAACTATTAACTTAAATAAAAAAAAATTCATTTTTCAAATGCATTTCAGTATGGATAATAGGGATGATATAGATAATGTACGGATAGAATAATGGAATATCATATATATATATATATATATATATATAAATTACACTTTGGTATCTTGTTCTATAGATTGATTTCACTTTGGTACTCTGTTATTTCAAAAGTGACACTTTGGTACCTTGTTCTTTGCACCTTTAACATTTTGGTACCATGTTCTTTCGAAAGTGACATTTTGGTACTATTTTCTTTGCACCGTTAACATTTTGGTATCTTGTTCTATGGATCGATTTCACTTTAGTACCCTGTTCTTTCACGATTTGTTACCATGTTCTATCTTTGTTAGGGTACCAAAGTGTTAACGTTGCAAAAAAAAAGGTACCAAAATGTTACATTTATCAAAATGTTAACAATGTAAAGAACAGGGTACCAAAGTGTCACTTTTGAAAAAATATGGTACTAAAGTGAAATCGATCCACAGAACAGGGTATCAAAGTGTAATTTACCCATATATATAATTTATCTCTAAATTTGAGTAGATATTCAAATCGTTTTTTTGAGAGTCAATTTTATATATTTAGAATTAGTTTGATTTGAAAATTTTTTTTTACTAATATAAAACTTATTTTCTTCAAAGTTTTTTTATTTATAACCACTAAAAAATAAAAAAATCGAAATATGAATGTAAAATTAAATTTCTCCAACATGCATAAAATGTTTAGTATTTTATCTTTACAATCTTATAATTTATGTAATATAAAATTTAACTATTATATATTTATATATATAAATTGAGTACCTCTTATTTGTTTTTAGATTCTTAATTTTTTTTTAAATTATACTGAAATCTATTTATTTTTTGCTTGAACTCAAATAAAATTGAAGAGTACACGTACAATTCCAACTAATCACTGCATAGGAAGAAGCTGCTGAGAAATTGACAAACTTGTATTCAATATCATCATGAACCAATAATTTGTGCAATATATTGTCCCTTACATTACATGCCTAATTCCCTATGACTAGAAAGTCAGCATAAGCATATGTTCTGTTCTGCTCCCAACTTTTTCATTTGTTCAAATCTTCAAACCGTACTTTGCAATTTTGACTTAGTGGTAGCAGTTGGCTTTGCTAATTTAATCTAGAAATCGTCCTTTTCCTGCTGATGGCTTTGAAAATAATAATAATAATATCTCATGCAACTTAAACTATAAAGATAACACCTAGAGATAATAAGGCTTTTAAATTCATCTCCTTTTTCTTTTCCTATTTGCTTTCCCTCATGGCATATATATATATATAAGACTATATATCTAGAAACTAAAAAACAGCCAAGCGCAAGAAGCTGTACAGCAAATAAAAAGCCTATGGAGTTATGGAGGGATTCCTCATGAGATGCTTCATTATTCACTATTATCATTCCTTCCACATAGAACATTTCTGCAATTTCAACCACATCAATTATTAAGTAGCCCCACTAAACATTTATAACAAAATTCTCACAATCAATACCTCTAAATTTTAATCATATGGCTATGGAAAAAAAAAGTAAAGAAAGAGTGTACTGACAGTAACAGTAGGCATCCTCCTCGACGTGGGCTTTTCTTATTCTTATTCTTCTTCTCGTTCTGCTTTTGTGGAGGCTTGATGACCATGTTGATGGCAGCATCAAAAACAGATTTTACATTCTGTAATTTGACCAACAATGAGATTATTTGAAGCATTATATAATGTCATAAATAAAAAGTACTTGACACATTTTTAAGCATTGTGGGAAAAAAATGTTAATTAGTATAAAATACCTGCTGAGTTTTTGAGCTGCATTCAATGTAGTAGGTTGCTCCAATTTGTCTACGGAGTTCGTCACCCTAGATTTTTTAAAAAATCAATAAAGAAAAGCGTTTAATTATTATATATTCTCAATCAATTGAGATTGATTAATCATAAAGCAATTTATTATCGAACCTGCTCAGTAGTAACAGGCACCAGACCAGGATGATCAAGTAAATAGCGCTTGTCTTCTCTGAGATCTGCATTCTCATTGAAACTCAAACTCATCACCACCATATTTGAAACATGAATATTCAAATTCATATGATTGGGGTATTCATGGTTTAATTATATATCTCCAAAAGTGTTTGATGAATGAATGAAAGTGATTAAAGTATTGAGTTACCCAGTTTGGTGCCCACTAATACTAGAGGGACGCCTGGGGCAAAATGCTGCAGTTCAGGGATCCACTGAACAATACAAGATAAATCATCAAGACAAGTCAAAGACGAAACACAGATAGATATATATAGATATATATATATAAGTATAGACATATATATATATATACCTTCTTCAATACATTTTCATAGCTTGCTCGACTAACTAAAGAGAAAGCCAACACAAATACATCTGCCCCTCTATAGCTCAAAGGCCTCAATCTGTTGTAATCCTCTTGCCCTGCATACCAAACCCACACATTACTTAGATTATACAAGTTAATATGTGAAAATTGGATGTATTTGATAGATTGTTTCACTAAAATTGACAGTGTCTTTGTGATACAACTCCAACAAGCATTATCATGTATCCATACATACACATAATTCCTTACAGATAACGTATGGGAAAGTCAAGGTAGATTTTCCCATTTCACAAGATTCTTATATATATATATATATGAACATGATAACTATCCCAATTCATTCCCTTCTCTCTGATGATTGAAAGTGAAGATACATACCAGCAGTGTCCCAGAGGCCTAGATTCACAGTGGTGCCATCAACGACCACATTTGCACTGAAATTATCAAACACAGTTGGGATATAGTCCTGAAAATCAACCCCAAAACTGGTTATGAAAACCAAAAGTAGAGTCCAAAACGAACCGCAATCATTCGACAAAAGAAGCAATTTAGAACCAAACCCAGATGGCAAATTGGGTTTTCTACCCTTCAGTATCTTCTTAATTATCAGAATTAACTAAAAGAAGCTGCTTTTATCAAATTATGATGACCTATATACTCAAGAAAGCTGTAAATTCAGTGTGCTTTGTTCATAGATAGATAGATCTTTGGAAAAAGAAGAGAAGGGAAGCAAACCGTGGGGAATTTATTGCTTGTGTAGCAAATAAGCATGCAGGTCTTCCCTACAGCTCCATCTCCAACTGTGACGCACTTGATGAACCTTGAAGTGGTTGAAGCAGCCATTGAAATTAAAGCATTAAGCAACCCCAGAAGAGAGAAATTAAAGAAAGAAAGAAAGAAAGAAGGGGTTTTTTAGGTTGGATTTTTCAGGATGAAACTGCTTTTGTTTTGTATTGTTTTGTTTTGGATTGATTCAGATAGAAAAGACAGACAGATTGGCATGAATTCACATGTTTCTCACTCATTTACTACTTGCTGCACCAACCACCTTTATTGTTTTTGTTTTTTTTGGTTTGGCCCCTTATTTGGGTTGAATTTTGAAAACTGAATGCATTAAGCAAGCCGTATTGCTAGGAACCACACCTAGCCAACCAAAAAATTTAGTTCTTATTTTGTTAAATTATTTTTATTTTAAAATAAAGTCAACCTAGTTCCTAAGGCTATTACACTTCATATTACTGTTTAGTCAGATACATAAAACTTTACAAAATGAATTTGTTTGACTTAGCAATCAAAGCATTTGCCCCTATTATGATCTCTAATTCTCTATAACAGTTAAGTAAAATAAAGATTTCAGCTTGCTTCAATCTGGTGAAGGTTTAAAATTTAAATAGAACTTTCTACCGGAAAAAAAAAATAAAACAGACCTATATAGCCAAGGTGGAGTAATAGTTTTTCATCAAATTAGCCAAGTCAAGCTATTGTTGCTTTATTTTGATGAGAAATATTAAATTCTTTGATAAATGAACGGATTCAGTAGAAATTCTTATGATGGGTATGTATAATACTATCTTATTTGTATAATACCTAATAATTTGAAAAAAAAAACATTATATCATGTAAGTCTCATAATACCATATTTATTAAGTGGAAATGAAAGATTAATTAGTACTGGCTGTGACTTAATTAAGAGCTATAGTACTTTTGATTTTTGGCTTTTACTTAGAAAGTCTTCCACTTAATTAGCTACATGGGCTGAGTTTGTGAAAAAAAAAAGAGAAAAAGGGCTAGCTAGGGCTCTCCTCTGTAGACAAGGTTTATTATATATGTTTCTCTAAAAAAAAAGTGCTCAATTTACTTTCAATGTTATCAAATATTTAATTTATTTATATTCATTGATTTATTTGATAAACTTATTACAAAATTTACAACAAAGAAAATTATGGAGTGGATCCCCTATAGTGTCCCAAATTGGTTGAAATTCCACTTTTGGATTCCAATTTTTGAAGTTTGTCTGTTTTGAGAATTGCCCATCAAGGCTCGACTACCTTAATTATTATTTTTAGGTCAAAATGCACAAACACTCCCTGAGTTTTAGGTAAGGTGCACATAACACCCCTGAGTTTTAAAATTGTGCAAAGAGTACCCCTGAGTTTTTAATTTGAGCAATTAACATTCTTCTTTAGTTTTAAAATTGATTTTCGTCCCCCAAATGTTTTAATTTTTTACTTTTATCCTATCATAAAAGTAAAAGAACTTTAATGTAAAACATTAAAACATTTGGGGGACGAAAATCAATTTTAAAATTAAAGAAGGGTGTTAATTGCTCAAATTAAAAACTCAGGGGTACTCTTTGCACAATTTTAAAACTCAGGGGTGTTATGTGCACCTTATCTAAAACTCAAGAAGTGTTTGTGCATTTTAGCCTTATTTTTATTACGTACAAGGCCATTCCTAATGGCTAATGAAGTGAAGGGCATTTTAGGTAAAGTCAACAAATAAACCCATAAGTATTGATTAGTGAAATATCAATTTATAGACATTTGTTAGCCTTTTAATTATACCTAATAAATGTGATCTTGTGACTCACATGATGTATAATAATAAAATTAATTTGAAAATGACTGAATATTCATAAATGAGATGTTACAACTTTCAATATAAATACATCAAAAAAATTTTCTGGATTGAATTCACGTGCCGTTCGTGTTTCAGTCAAATAACTTAAGGCTTTGTGACTTTAATGAAAGTAATTAAGGGTACGTTGGAGTTATAATTGTTGGAGAATTATAGAGCAGCGCAGCGGGAGAAAACAAAAAAAAAACTTTAAAATCGCATATACTTTATAATTCCCTTCCCGGATCCACTAATTGCATTTATTCTAGTAAGAGGAGAGGTATACCTAAAATCAATCGGTAGCTTTCAACTTGCGAATCCAAGAAGTCCATTGGAACGTGTCCTTCCTCTGCCAGTAATCCACACGAGCAGTTTGGCAGACCCCCAGGTGCTAGCTTCCTTCTCTTCTCCTAGAGAATCAGGGAACCCAATCTACGATTCTTGAATGCTCAAGAACAATTCTTGAAGCTTCAAGAAAAGTGGCGCACAACTCTCACATAAACCCTAAACTTTTTAGGGTTTTGTCACACCTTTCTCTCTCTAGGAAATTAGTCGACTTTCTCTCTCTTTTGGAAGTAGTCAACTTTCTCTCTTTAAAATTAGGTCAAGTCGAATTTTTATCCTCTTGTGAAGAAGTGTCGGCAAGTCGACTTTCTCTTTGGTATTTATAGAGTTGCTCTTGAAATTAGGGAATTGATAATTATAATTAGGGAATCCATAAATTAGTGAATTATCAAATTATAAAATTATAAGATTACATTAATATTATAATTTAGGACTTGAATTCTTAATTAAAATATTACATTAATATCTTAATTTGAATTCAAAATGCAATCTTGAGATTCAAAATGCAAGATCAAATCTTTCACATGGACCCCACAAGAATGCGCCATCTCCCTCCTTATTTTTTAAGGAATTTAATAAATCAAAATAACAACCCTAACTCTTAGGAAGTTATAACCAACTTATTAATTCCCTAACAATATTGAATTAAAGTATTACCCTAATATCTTAATTCAAAATTTGAATCTTGAAATCAAAATCAAATCTTGAATTGAAATTCAAATCTTGATTTTAATTAACAAAACATTTTCATTAATTAAAAACAAGAAACATGAGGCACCACCCTCCTTCCTTGTTATCCTAATATTGGAGAATTTAATAAATCAATAATCCCCTAACTTTTATGAAGGTTATTTAATTTATTATTCCCTAATATTTTAAACAAGAATTTAATTGTAAATAGATTAATCAAATTAACTATTTAACAATTAATATATTTAAACTTGTCTAACAAATTTAAATATCATAAACGTAGATATTATTTAAGACAAGACTTCATGTCCTAAGACATTCAACTTTGTCTTAAATCGTGTCACTAAAGTGACCCACGAATTAACCCTAATTCGTGTCCCATTGCGGTGTCTTGATCATGCTCATGTGTGACCCAGCAGGCCTCACGTGAAGTTGGCAACAAACCATCCCTATGACTCACAAGTCGAGAGCGGACTCTAGCAAGCCATCACGACTACCCAAAACACGTGAGTTATCGTTTTAACAAAACCGATTTAACCTTAGTACACCTTGTCATTATTCCTATTGTCACACGATATTTTGGTCATGGATAAAGCATGGGAAAATCATCCTTATTCCAAACCACAACTTTCTCGATTCCTTGAGTTAGTCCCATTTCCCTGTGTGGCCACACATTCCTTGGACAGACTCATCGAGGGGCACAGTTAAATATCTCTCATCTTAATGAGGGACAAAATTCCTTATTGGTCAACCACATTCCTCAGCACGGTAAATAACCAAACTCGTACCTAGTCTGTATGGCCACCCTGTTACGGGAAACGTTGGACTAGGCCAAAGTTCGACATCTACAACACCGAAATAGTCAAGACCTCAGGTCTAAGGGCATCGTGACAGGTGTACAGGAGAGACTAGCTTATGATTAAACTCATGCAGGACTCTTCGGGTCGGTCTAGCAATCTGTAACCCATTATATAATTGCACCATGACTCTCGAGAAGCATCACATGCGTGTATCTCTATACATCGAGGTCATGCTGGTCTTGGTTCATTCACGTTCCCGCGAGAATGATCGACCAGGGACAATTTAGACTAATTATCACATAATTAATCAAGGTCTGTTATCACAGTAAACATGTTAATAATATGATAACAAGATAATTTATCATTTATAAATTAATTAAAATAATATGTTCAAACAAACATATATATATATATATAAAATAATTGGTCATAGGGCACAATCTATTATGTACCTAACTCAACATTAACCAAATATTCCAGGAGACTTATGCTATAAAACACTCAATGGCTAAAACAATTTATTGTGTATGCACCGTACACATTTTGATTAATAGTTTAGATTCAATAGTGACGAAGGTAGATAGTTCAAACTATGGAACTTTTCAAATCAATTTCTTACTCCACTATAGGGAAAAAACGACACAACTCAAATATATATATATGGATATTTTGAGTCTGTAAGCTTAATATATACGGATGTTACCCCATATTATTATTGGCGTGATTATTTTTTGGGTTTACATTTCTCTTCTTTAATTTAGCTAAAATCTAAAATGTAAGTCTCAGTTAACATTGAGAATAGTTTCCCGAGAGTAAGCTATTTAGCATTATGAAGTCTATAGGCTGAAAAATTGAATATGTGATAGAATGAATATAAATATATAAAAAATATATGTAGAGGAGACAATAATGATTAATTAGAGGCATTAGCTTCATCATAATGAGTGTGTAGTAGAGGGCTCCTTTAGTCCTTTGTGATGATGATGATGATGAAGATGGTTGTCTATTTACTTGGTTGGAATGTTCATTTTCCTCTTGGGATTGTCCTTTCTGTTATGTTTTGATCAGGAAAAAAATTTAGCATAGAAGAATAAAATTGTCTAGGTGAAAGTCTGTTTTTGCCTTTCTTTTCATTTTTAACTCACAGAAGAGTGGATGGAAATGATTTTGACTATATTGGAGATTAAAACAGAACAGAAAAAATTCAAGGGACTATATTGGAAATGATTTTGTCTAGGCATTTAACGATCAAATTTTTTGACTATATTGGAGATTAAAACAGAACAGAAAAAATTCAAGGGACTAAAACGGAATCATGGACAAACATTAGGGACCAAAATAAGGTTTTGGCCAATTTGATATTTGTCCATCGTCATTATTTCATCAAATTACAGAGGTTGAGAGGATCCATTTTCCCAAGAATCAGGTTCGAATCGCATTTACACGCTTCAGATCAATTAGGGTTCAGCCTCTTTCGTCGTCGGTTTGATCTGTGTTCTCTCTCGATCCAATATCGTCGTGAATGGAGAAGATGGGTAGTGCCGAACCCATTTCGGAAGGTATTTTTGAAGAGAAGAAGCGCGTCAGGAACCCTTTAGTCCCCATAGGTAAAACCTATATCTTTGTTTTATGTGGATTTCACTTTTTCTGTTTAATTTTATAGCTTTCTTTTAATTGAATTTGATTCATGGAAACAAGAAGTTAACGGATTTGGAAGTTCATTTAGTCTTGATTTTCCGCTAACTCAAAGGGAGAGTAGAAAAAGGTTGTTATTGCAAGATTTTGAGAAATATATGACGGAGAAATTTCAGAGGTTAGAATCAATTTTTGGTTTGGTCCACTTAAGGAGTCAGTAATTTCTGAAATATGACTTAGTAGGGCTGTTTCTTAGAAACACTGGTCCTGGATTGCAGCTGCATGAGTGGAAAGGCGCATGTAAATACTGAATACATGAGCGGAGTGGCTTTGGATTAAGAAACTAACCTCTAATTTAGTGTTGCTCTTCTAGCTGATTAATGTTTAAGGCCCGGTTTCAGAATGGCTTAGCTTTTGCTTATGTTTTTACTTTCACCAAAAAATTAAACTTATTTTGATGAAATGCCAGACGTGCTTTTAAAGATCACAGTAGTTTTAATCATATCAGGATTTTATTGAAGTGTAGTTTAAATGCTATGCATTGCTCTTTCTGCTATACTTAAAGCACTTCTTCTGATATCTGGCCCCTTACTTCATGATTCATAGTCCTTTTGGCCCTAAATTTGCCCATCCAACCAGGATATATTGTCTTGAGGTCTCTTAAAGCATGATTATATGAGATATCAATTCAATTCACTGAGGTTGCAAACTATTTTGCATGACACTTGAGTTTAACAAGTCTCAATGTGATACTGATAAAACCAGTTTACTAGGTTGCTGAGAGTTTGATATGAGTTATAAAGGGGTTTTCTCTGGACCTTTCTAATCAATGCCATTATCCATCCTGCAAGCCAGTGTGAAAGGCAAAATTGTTATCTGTCTGAAGTCTGAACCTAAAAAAAAAGGGGGGCCAAAAGGAACTAGGCAATGTCAAATTAACTGCTATATGCTCTGTGATTACATTGGTTTGTTGGTTTCAGGTGCATTTGTTACTGCTGGTGTGCTCACGGCTGGCCTAATTAGTTTTAGACGAGGTAATTCTCACTTGGGGCAGAAATTGATGAGGGCACGTGTTGTTGTCCAAGGTGCCACGGTGGCACTCATGGTTGGCACTGCATACTATTATGGAGATAATCCATGGCAGTCAAGTAAAACTTTATGATTGCTCTTTCCTTTTTTTGGTCTTGGTTGTATAATGTTGAGATTTTGGTCATTAAAGGATCAAACTCCCTGCCAAGATCACCTTAATCCTGAAATTTTCGTAAGAATGACTACACTGTTGAGTTCTGATCAACACAGTTGGATAAATAGTTCATTTGAATATCTTATCATGTAACTAACTATATAATAAGTACTGTTGACAAATGTTGTTATCCTCTTTTTGTTGTTGTGTAAGAAAGAAATAAGTCATTCTCTGATTGTGATGTTGGATAATTTGAATATCAAAGATAAAGTGTTGGAGATGAGAGGTGTGAAAAGCTAACAAGCAAATAATATCTTCTCTCTCTGTGTAATGGGTGTGTATGGGTTTTGTTGAGTATTACTAGATTTTCCTCCAAAAGCATGATGAATAAATGTTTTCAATAGTTTAACAGTCTATTTATATTTGGCAGAAAAGAAAAGCTTTTATTTATCTGATGAGACCATGCACCCTACCAAATAAAATCTTGGTTAAATAGTCATTTTGGTCCTCAAATTATAGGGTAAGTTTCATTTTGATCCTCAAACTATTTTTTGTTCCGTTTTGGTCTTCAAACTATTTTTTGTTCTATTTTGGTCCTAAAATTATGGGATTAGTTTCATTTTAGTCCTCGAACTATTTTTTGTTCCGTTTTGATCTTCAAAATGTGATTTCATATGGTTTTTACCATTACTTCTAACCTTGACAATTAAGATTGATTGTTTCTCATTCATACGTGTAACAAAATGAAGAAGAAAACCTTCATTTTAATCATAAATTGGAGATGAATTTATGGTTGATTTTTCTTTTATTTCTCTCTTTGTCAAATCACATATTATAAGTTTGATGACTAAAATGAAACAAATATGAAAGTTTGATGATTAAAATAGACCAAATTTGAAAGTTTGAAGATCAAAATGAAACAAATGTGAAAGTTTGAGGATTAAAATGGAAAAAAATAGTTTGAGAGCCAATATGAAACTAATACCGATAGTTTGAGCCTTTGAGGATCAAAATGACTATTTAATCAAACATCTTTTTCTTTTTGTGTACTTAATTTTATAATACAAATATAATTTATGCCATTATCAAAAAAGGTTAGTGAGAGATAAGCAGTACAAACTTTGCAATGTGCATAAACTATAACTGAAAGAGACGCTATCGTTTGTAGGAGAGCTTAACAATTACAGCATTCGTAAGATTTTTTGTTCTTTCTTCTGTTTTGGGGGACAAAATTGCATTTCGCAAGATATTTTGAAAATTGTTCGAAATATATATAAATTGTGTGGCAAAACTAATAAAGCCTTTGTAAAAGTCATATAAACTAGAACATTGTGTTTTTTTAAGGGGCCTTGAATATAAACTAGTACATTATGTTGACACAATTACGAAAACATAAGGCCATAAGGCCGAAAGGTCATATCCGGATAGCCCCATTACGTTATTAGTCCATTGTGTTGCCATAATTACGAAAACAAATTACAGATAATTATTAGTCAATTTTTTATTTGATTAGTAATTAGTTGTGTTAATCTATCTATATAAGAGAGTAAATTTTTCTTTAAAAAGATAATGGCCAAATTTAAATAAGAAAAATATTTTTTATAAAAAAATAATTTACTGTACTATCTATTGATCAACTATGAATCCATGATCAACATAAAAATAATTATTTATATTATTAGTAAATATTTATCATTTGAGTTTACATGATATAATGCAAACGATAAATTTAAATCCGTAGATGGTATGGTGTAAATTTTTTAATTAAACTTTATATGATGAACCAAACAAGTCATAAATGAAAGTTATTGACTTTCCTTTTGTCCTCTAGGTCAAATTTTGACAAAATCTAATGTAAAAATTAAAATCAAAATCTTGTTTTTAAAGATAAATCCAATTTCTTAATTCTCTATAACTGACCATACTTTAATTTAAGGCTGGTGAATTCGACATAATGACTGGAATCTCCTTGAGTCAGTGAAAGGAAAGTTGATAAAACTTACAAATAAACAAGGTAATCTACATTATCTATTAAATTATTTGCAATCTACAACTTATTCTATTAATATAAAGGAGTAGATAAGATAAAACTTAAAAAGTTGATACCAAAAAAGAAAGAAATCATGATAAATTAAAGAAGTATAAATCAAAACAGGTTGTCCATATCCAAATTCAAAGGCTTAAGTTTTAAGAATTTTTTTAAAAAAATTCTGTAAAAAAAAAAAAGAATTTTTAAAAATGACACCATTGATTAGAATGCCGTGAAAGCTTGGTTGCCACGTTGATGTAACTTTTTAACAACACGTGCTAATGGGCCACGTTGAACATTCTTTCTTTCTTTATTGTTTGAGAAAATAAATTTTTGATCTCTAAGATCAAAGAATTAATTTTTACATAATAAATAATAAATTTAAAAATATAAAATATAAAATTAGTACAAACTCAAAAGTTTAAAATCGATTTAAATTTACTAACAAGTGTTTGGTATAGTGATTTGACGAGTTACATCTTAAAAAAAGAATTCAAATTTGATCCTTAAAGTCGACATTGTTAACATCGTTTTGTCTCTAAAACCCTATCTATGTAGGATTTGGATCCTCTAGAGTTCTTTCCCATGCATTTCTTGTGGAGTTAGACTAAAAATATGGATTCCATGAAATAAAAATATACAAAAATTAAATTTCCTTTTTCTCTCTCTTCTTTTCTCTTCCTTTCTCTCTCATACTCTACAAGAAATGTAGAGAAAGAAACTCTAGAGGATCCATTTCCTATCTATGTATTGAACCTGAATCTTCTAACCTAGGATGTAACTCATAACCATTATACCAAACACTTGTCGGTGAAAAAAAATCTATTTAAATTTAATGACTAAACTATCAACAATTATATTTTTAATGTTGGCAAAACACCCTTTCGTGCCCTTAACATTTGCGGTGATTTTCAGTTATGCCCCTAACGTTTCATTTGTGTCAGTTGTGTCCCCAATGTGAAATGTTAGTTTCAATTATGCCCCCACCCTCGTTAGTGTACCATTTTTCGGAACTTTTAAGCTTAGATTCGTGTTCGTTTCAGNAAACGTTAGGGGCATGAAATGGTGTTTTGCCTTTTAATATTTTATTTATTTAAAATAATTTATTAACTAGATATAAATTTAAGAACTAAATAGCAAATTTTTTTCCACTTCCTCTCTTTTCCTTTTCTTTCCTTTCCTTCTCAATTCTCATAGTGCTTAAGCCTAAAGCCTAAAACAGCTATCTTTTCACCCCGTCAGTCCCTATATATGTGTTCCTCCTCACCTTTCAATCTCTTCCAGCTACTTTCTTCATCCCTTCTCTTCTCTCTTTCTTCCATTCACAAACGTAACCCTTAAACGCCTCAACGATTTTCCTCAATTTTTCTCCCCCACGCCAAATCTTGGACTCTGCTGTAAGATACCAATCCGTGTTTCCTCTCGTTTTTACCACTTTATACCAATAAAAGCATACTTGTACGAATCTAAATTCTTTTTGGTTAACTGGGTGGACCTTAGATCTTCATATCGGAATCTTTTTTTTTTTTTTTTTTTTTTTTTTTTTNGTTAATGCATTCTGTCTTGGTAGTTTTCTTGTTTGATTACAGCGAGGACACATTTTTTTTGGTTTATCTAAATTTTGCTTTATTTCTTTTCTTTCTGGTTACCCTTTTGGCTACTGGGAAATTGATCAGAGTAAAACATGAATATCTGGGTTTTCTTCTTGTGCGGTGGGAATAATTGTATTAGTTGTATGGTGAGTGTTTCAACATTTTTGTTTTTTTATTTTTGTACTTTGTGCTGTATCTGTGTATTTGGCTGGCCACATTGTGGATCACGCACTATGTATAGCATTTTCTTGGTCAAGCTTCGGTGGTTCTCGTGGCCATTTCATTGTTTAGTGTTGTTTTTGAAGAGCAAAGACAGTACATATTTTTCTACTTCGAACCTATTATGGTTGTCTTTCATCACTTTCAAGAATCAGAAGTTTAGGCCCTTTGTGCTCTTATATTCTAATAATTTAATGTTTGAATTAGTATAATACATTGGTTCATCATGCTGATGCCTTTGTTTGGTTCTTCAAATTTTATATATTTATTAAGCTTTTGGTATGAAACTGTTGGTGGAAACATATACCTCAAAAGAATTGTTGGTATTTTTGAGTAGTCAATACTATAAGGTACTGGACATTCCTAATATATGATGCTATATCTTTCATTTCATGGGAATTGCAAAATTGACGAAAACAGGAACAAACATCATTATTACTGTAATAAATTGTCATGCCTTGTCGTGGGCTTTGGCTTTAGAACTGGATGTAAGCCATTTTTATTTATTGAATTCAGTTTGAGAAGATCTTAACATTATCAATTTTAAACTTTACAATCTAGAGGTCATCTTTTTTGTTTTTTTTTTCACTCAGGAGATTTTGAATGTCATGATAGTCATCGATTGATTGTACAGGCTACTGAGCTTGATGTGAATTGTTTGTTGTTAACTTCAATTTGTATTTGTTGATGCTGTCAGTGAGCAAAAACATTTGGTTATTTTAATTGAGCAGGACTTGTCCTTCAGATTGATCTCCTGTTAAACTTTTCAAGAATTGTCTGTTTCTTAATGGTATGGGGATAGTAAACTAGTTAACTCTGTTAATAGTAAACTAGCAATCTATTGGCCTAATTAAAGTATAGTATTTGATGTCCACATTCCACAAAGCTTTCTTCTTTTTCTTCTTTATGAACTGTTGTTCATATTAGGTTAATTCTTTTTTTTTTCTTTCTAATATATTTTCTTTTTATGTACCAATACAGGTTCTGCTGTTGATTCTGGTTTTAGACGCACATAAATTCTTAGGTTCTTGCTTTTAGAGATTTCTCCTTCTCGAAATCAGCATTTTGTGAAACTTTGTCGGCAACGGTATGCATTATTCTGATATAATGAGCTATATCAACAGACAACAAGTTCCCCTATATTCCCTTTTATTTTTATGGAAGTTATTGAGCTTATGGGCTGCAATTTGAAAGTAGTAGCTTTCAATTTCACACATTTGATTCTGTTCCACTTTGATTGACATTTTGCTATAACATAAAAATTTCCTGGTAGCAGGTTGGGAGAAATTATTTGTTTCGATCAAAATGTCATCTCCAAGCAAGCGAAGAGAAATGGATGTAATGAAATTGTAAGCATACTGTTTAATTAGCGTGGATTGGTTTTTCCATAGTTGATGATAAATTGGTAGTTGTTTGTTATATTATCAACTCTGCTTAATTATATTATAGTTGCTATGAAATGATCAAGAAGCACTCTTGCCATGCTGATGTGGTGGCAATACTCTTTTGTGTGCTGAATTATAGATTGATTTTAAATCCAAAGTTTGTAATGTGGGTCTTCTTTCTTAAGTTTAGAAATTTGACCTATGGGAGAAGAATTTACAACTCTACATGAGGATATTCCCTCATGATTTTGGGCCTGTCTAAATCATCAACCTCTATTGATGTAGAATACTAACTCACCTATGCTTTTGATTTTGTGAATTGTGAAACGTGGCCTAACGCTGCAAGACCCTCAAACAGCAAAGGAGGCACAGCAATGTGAGCGTGTGACTGCTAGTGAAGTAAGGCAGCCATCGTAGAAGATATATAAGATGTAGTAACCACAAATAGAAGTGAATAATATGACTTGACTTTATGTGAAGTCAATATATAAGTGAAGTTTTGTTGTGTTAGGTTAATAAGGCTGTTGTGCTCGCTGCTTAGCATAAAGTTTTTCATGTTAGCCATCTTTTTTGTATGTGTACAGGCACACACACACGCACACACACTCAAATATATATATATATATATATATATATATATATGCATGTACTTGATGGAGACATTAAAAAATCTTCCCAGTCATCTTTCTTAAATATTTATCCCCTTTTTCAGGATGATGAGTGACTATACAGTGGAGACAATAAATGACGGGCTCAATGAGTTCAATGTGGAGTTCCATGGCCCAAAAGAAAGTACTATCTAAATTCTAGAGCTTACTTCTTCATTTATTTTATTGATGTTTGGCATAAATCTGAAAAATTTCTTGCTGATCAAATACTTATTGGATGCAGATTTATCTCTTGTTTTTGTGAAGGGCAAGAAATGAGGGGAAAGGGACTCAATCTATATTTCTGCTAATGTTTATCTAAAATTGCATGATGTGCCTTATCTTTAACATAGTGTTGATTTCCTCATCTCTAAAATGGTTTTTTGCGAGTTCATAGGTCAAATTCTCATCTTTGAGAACCCTTTCTACTATTTTATGATTTATGACGTGTCACAAATCTGATTGTTGCAGGCCTTTATGAAGGTGGAGTCTGGAAAATCCGTGTTGAGCTTCCTGATGCTTACCCATATAAATCCCCTTCTATTGGATTTGTTAACAAGATATTCCACCCAAATGTCGATGAGCTGTGAGCACTTATCCATTGTTTTTCATTTATTTTTCTTATAAAAAAAAATTGTATGAGAGGGGAAGAAAATTCTTTGACAACTGAAGTAATAGCAATGGGTTATGCTGACTCTGCTTTGTATGTATTGTTAACTGCAGATCAGGCTCTGTATGTTTGGATGTCATTAACCAATCATGGAGTCCAATGTTCGGTAATCCTTTGTCAACGTCAACGACTTCTCCTTTGTCTTCTTGTAATAGATTATCACATTCTCTCTTTTTTCCCCAGATCTCTTAAATGTCTTTGAAGTTTTTCTTCCACAACTCTTGCTTTATCCAAATCCTTCAGATCCTCTCAACGGTGATGCAGCATCACTAATGATGAAGGATCGAAAGCTGTATGATCAGAAAGTTAAAGGTGAGCTCACTTTTCAACTTCAGCGTTGTGGCTCTCAGCTTGTGGAGCTGTGCTATATCTATGCAGTTAACTCTTGAGATGAGTCTCTTGTGAAGTTGATAGTACCATATGTGTTTGATAAAAATGTATTGCTATATGTACTATTTCTGGGGACAGAGTATTGTGAGCGGTATGCAAAGAAGGAAAAAATTACAAACTCTAGAGGTGATGAAGAGAGTGGAGATGAAGATGATGATATCAGTGAAGGGGAAAGTGGATCAAGTGAAGATGAGATTCCAGGCCATGCTGATCCCTGAAAAGTGAAGAAAAGGGTTTAGTGATTTCTTAGTGTTTAAATCTCTTAAAACTAAAGTAAAACATCCATGTAGTACCAACGAATGATAGCCTTATTGGTTGCACAATCATAAGATGTAGGGATTATATAATGACATGATTTGGTTCTTGTAAAACCAGACTTCCATTTCATGTATGAATTTAGTAGCCTTTGTCACAGAGGTAATGGAAAACAAACATAATCTGTAACTTATATGTAACTCACTCCTCTCTTTCTTCTTCTCTTGGCTGTTTTTCTTGCTATATGCTTCTGTCCTTATTTTCCTATGTTGTTTTTTAGTAGTGAAAGTTACATTGGCTTACTTTGGATTTTGTTCAATATTACCAGATATTCTTATTTCAAAAATAATAACTTCAAAGAACAAAATATAAAATTAATGTTGATTATTTTGTATTTTCAACTTTTTTTAAAAAAGGTATTTCTTAACCATCATCCTTAGAGTATTAATTTAAGAAGCCTATTAAATGACGTTATAGATACAAATGAGACCGAATATGATCACTTTAAATTTATTAAAAAAAAATCATAATCTCACTTAATTGTGGCAAGTGGTGAAAGGAGTTTACGGAAAACATACACACATATATATATATATATATATATATTCTTTTTGGTAACAACCTTTCATGTAGATTGAAGTACACTTTGGGTGCATACTGTAGTTATATATGTTTTACGTATTATGATTTGGCCTTTAATGTGTCTCAGAGTTATTTAAATTGTAACTAGTAAGTAGTATCTTACAATTCACTGAGCCCCTTACTGTTCTGTAATGACTTGGCTTCTTCCAAAGTGTGAATGGGTTACACCCAGTATTAAATAAATTTCAATGTCCTAACCGTTTGCTAAGAATTTCTTGAATTTTTCAATAAAATTTTTAATAAAATAAGTTATTTGTACAGAATTTAAAAATTCAGATGATATTTCTCACTTTAAATTTTGGGGATTATGAGAGGATCAAATTGGCAATCCAAGGCCTTCACCTATACTCTCAAAAGTCAAAACCCACTTTCATTTCAAACTATTCATTCATCTTAACATCTTTTCCTATAGTTGGTTACTTTAATAAATAAAAAAGACTAATTAATTATTATTTTTATTTTTAGAGACTAAATTGTATATTTCAATTTTTTAATGATCAATTTGTTAATTCGATGATTTTTCAGGGACTAAATTGTTAATTTAATTTTTAAAAATTTTACACTTAAAATCTGATGGGGAGTGTATTGGTCTAAAAATAAAGTAATTGTTGCAACTTGCAAGTGGTGAAAGCAGTTTACCGAAAACTGAGAATTACAATTACACAATTATTTATGAACAACCTTTCCCTTAAATTGAAAGTACAATTTCGGGTGCAGAGAGACTATATATAGGCATGTTTGAAGGAGTATGATTTGGACATCATCTCCAATCCATTGATGGCCACTGTTAGTGTTGAGTATTGTTGACCTTTAAGGTGTCTCAGAGTTACTTGTGTTGTATCTCACTGTCAACTAATGTCATCCTAAGTACCCACTAATAGTATGTTTATATTTTATATCAGTGTTCATACTTCATAGTTAAATACTATTATCTCTCACATTACTTATGACTTTATTATCTCAGGCTTCAAAATTCTTTTCTTCCGTATCAATGGGAGAGAGAAAATAATAACAAAATTATTTTTGAAATTTCAATAACAAAAAAAAATTTACCAACTACAATACTTAAGAACTAAAATCCCCCCAAAACAAAAAAATAAAGAAGGCTCTAGAATGTTGTAATTACCTCTATAACATTGAATGGAGGATATTTCATAGTATTCTTGCTCGTAGCTTTTTAAACCAAACAAGAAAAAACTTCTATGATAGTTTTCTCTGTCTAGATTCATTGTATGGCAGCTGAGTTCAAACGTTTCATCTTGCACTATATAAAGCCTTTTTTCATGGACAAGCAGCAAGTTCTTGACATATGAATCCGCCATTTGCACAACATCTATGAAAATGAGAATTTTACACATTAGAGACGAGAAATAAAAAATAAATGAAACATCCATTGACATTATACCTTTGGTAAATCATTGATTTGATAGAGATAGATAACTTGTTGATATACTTTGTCCTTGGAGCATCTTCCTCTTCCTCCTCATCTTCCTCAATATTTTCCCCAAAACCTATGATATTTTTTAAAATTGAAATTGTTGAATTACTTGTTGTTTGTCACACCTATTTATAGATGAATAAATTTAAAACAACGACTAATCAAACTACGATTATTTAAAACAACGGTTAGTCAAACCACGACTAATCTAACTACAACTATTTAAAATAACGACTAATCGAATATCGACAAATCAAACTACGACTATAACCAAAGAACGTCGATGTTGATACATTTAATTTTATGTACTATATATTTTTTCTTTTTCTTTTTTTACTCGTTACATTTTTATGTTTCTAATTACCAAACCTTTTAGTTATGATGAATTACCATATATAATAATCTTAACGCACAACCAATTCATTCAATTAACAAAATATTTACAAAAGATGTTTAAATTCTTGATATAATCCATGTCCAATAGTGTTGAAAATATTCCTTTTTATATTTTTCCTAAAAGGAAAAATATGTTCGGTTCGGTTCGGTAGATTATATGTTCAAACCATTAACCGAACCAAACCATTTAATTTTGATGTATTTTTAACCAAACCAAATCGCTCATTAGTCGGTTTAATACGGTTTTGCTTCGATTTGATTCAGTTTTGAACACCCCTAATTAAGATTATATTTTTCAATTAACTAAGTTTTTTAATTTTCTTTTTCAATAACTAAAAGATACAAATACGTTTTTGGTCTCTTTGGAGTCGAATTTAATTTTATCATATACATTTTATTTAACTCAATTTTATCACTTATATTTTAAAAATAACTCAAAATTTCATCTTGCTATTAGGAACTTTTTTTTACAAAAATAGTTGGTCAATCTTTATTATTATTAATTTTTTAAAAAATTTTAAAGCTTTAAGTTAAATTTTTATATAACTAGTCATTTTTAAATGAAATCCATTTTTATACAAAAATTAAAGTTAAAAAAAATCTAATATGTATTTTAATTATAATATTTTATATATAATATCATCAAATTTTACTAAAAGAATTATTTAAACATTTTATAACAAAATATTAAAATGTGTTAGATAATTTTATTAATAATTCATATAATATGAATATTAGGATAAAATTGAATCATTCTAAATAAATAAAATCAACTCAAATAAAACGTAAATAATGAAATTCACTTAATCACATTCTATCTATGACAATGAAAAAGAATATTTTTGTCCAATAAAACCGAAACGTCTATAATTAATGTGGTTTAATTCACTTGATCACATTTTATCTATGACAATTTTTGACTTATATTCGAATTCTTAGAAATATTTCATTTGATAATTTACAATAAAAATTGACACGTCTATATTTTTGAAGGTAAAATTAATAATTTTTTAATTTTTATTTTTAAAAAGCACACTAATTGTTGCTATCATGAGATACGTGCATCCAAACAATGAGTTCACTGTTGAGCATTACAATAAATAAAAGAAAGGAAAGGAATTTGAAGATATGATAGTGTTAACGAAGTGTCACTTGACTCTTTCTAATAATCCTAAATGCCGGCACCGAACGACGTCGTCGTCGTCGTCGCTATTCTCCAATACCATCCAAATCATTACAAAACGAATCACTGTTTATATCAATCAGCCAATTGGCAATCCAACACCTTCACCTAAAATTTCATCAAAAACCCACTTTCATTCATTAATCTCATTCATCTTACAATCTTCCTTTCATTTTCTTTCATTTCCAATGACGACGCTACTACTACGTCTCTCCATTCTTCTCTTTCTCTTCTTCCCAATTCTTTATGCAGAGGATGAACAAGTAATCAAAGCACTCGTCACATTCATGAACAAACTTCAACCACCCAATAATCCACCCACAGATCCCAATTGGGGATGGAATCTTACCTCCGACCCCTGCACTCACCAATGGCATGGTGTTCGATGCTATTCCAATTCTAAATTCGTCCGAAACATTGTTCTTGAGGATTCTGGTTTCACTGGGGTTCTAGATTCTGCTTCTCTCTGTACACTCGAGTTTCTTCAAGTCCTAAGCTTGAAGAACAACAACCTACACGGCCTCATATCCGAGGAAATAGGAGCCTGCAAATCTTTGTCTCTTTTGTATCTTAGTACCAATAACTTCTCCGGCGACATTCCTCTGTCTGTTTCAGAGTTAGTTAACCTGAAAAGAATCGATCTTTCCGATAATAACTTCACCGGAGACCTCCCTGACATGAGTGGTGTTTCTGGGTTACTTTCCTTTCGTGCCCAAAACAACAATTTCACAGGGGAAATCCCCAATTTCGATTTCTTAAACCTCCAAGAGCTAAATGTTTCAAACAACAATTTACAAGGTCCAATCCCTGATGTAAAGGGTTTGTTTGGTGCTGACAGTTTTTCTGGGAACCCCAATTTATGTGGGACCCCACTCCCAAACGTGTGTCCTCCTTCTCCTCCTCCTCTTCCAAAACATCACAGAAAAAACAGAACTTTAAGTCATGGTTTTGTTGTTTATTCAGGGTACGTGATACTTGGTGTGGTTTTGCTGCTTTACTTGATGTTCAAAGTAGCAATGAAATTGAAGGGTGAAAAAGAAGAATCATCCAAGAAGAAAGAAATGAGAGGCGAGGAAGGTAGTAGTAATTATAGGGACAACAAGGGTGGTGAAACAACATCGAATGAGTTAAGTAGGATGATAGGAGTGGGATCAGAGTATTCCTTAACATCTGGTGAGAAATTAGGGACAAGTGTGTCGACAAGTTTGATGGTTCTGTGGAGTCCAATGGTGAGGACACTGAAGTTTGAGGACTTGTTGAGGGCTCCTGCGGAATTGATTGGGAGAGGGAAGCATGGAAGCACGTACAAGGTGATGATGGAGAATAATAATAGTGGGGTGGTTTTGGCAGTCAAGAGAATCAAGGATTGGGGGATTTCTAAAGAGGATTTTGAGAGGAGGATGCAAAAAGTAGATCAAGCCAAGCATCCTTCTGTGAATCCTCTTCTTGCTTATTATTGCTCCCATCAAGAGAAGCTCCTTGTCTATGAGTATCAGCACAATGGTAGTCTCTTCAAGAAGCTCCATGGTGAGTGACCTTTTTTCATATAGGACATCTATTGTTTGGTCAAAACTACTATTTAGTCCAAATACACTTTTAGTTCCTTATTTTCTTACCAAGTTACAAACATTGACTATTTAGTTTTTGAAATGTTGATTTCGAGGACTAAATAATTGATGTTTGTGAAAATATTAGACACCAAAAAGTGTATTACTATATTTATTTATTTCTCAGGGTCCCAAGGTGGGAAATATAATTTTGACTGGGGGAGCAGGCTGAATGTTGCAGCCAGCATAGCAGAGGCTCTAGCTTACATGCACGAGGAGCTTCGTGAAAGTGGGATAGCTCATGGCAACTTAAAATCCAGAAACATTTTATTTGACAACAAGATGGAGCCATGCTTAACCGAATACGGCTTAATGGTGGTTGAAGATCTTCAACACCATTCTTTCCTTTCTCGCACCACAAGCCAAAAGAACAGAAATCCCACTTACAGCACCTTCAAGGTGGACACTTTTGCCTTTGGAGTGCTACTTCTTGAACTTCTCACAGGAAAAGTGGTCCAAAACAATGGGCTTGATTTGGCTAAGTGGGTGAATTCAGTGGTGAGAGAGGAATGGGGTGTTCAAGTTTTTGATCAGTGTTTGGTGTCAGAGGGTGTTAGTGAAGAGAGGATGATGAACTTGTTGCAAATAGCTTTAAAATGCATCAATCCTTCTCCAAATGATAGGCCAAGTATGAGTGAAGTTGCTGTGATGACCATTTCATTGAAAGAGGAAGAAGAGAGATCCATAACTTTTGAACCATAGGCATCATCATTAGGGAACCTTCTTTTTTAAGTCTTTATAAATGACTTCTTCCATGGAGTCTTCATGTTAATTCAAATTACTTTCATTAATTTAGTTTCAACTTTCAAGCACATCAATGAAGATTTTTTTTTTAAAAAAAAATCACGCCAACTTATTATTATGCAATTTTGATTTAATTTTAACTCCGGATTGGTATTGGAATAATCCTCATTTGAGAAATGGTCATGTGGGAGACAATTATATGGTAAGAAAAAAAATGATGAAAGCTTATTACCAAAAAAAAAAGAACATAATTAAAGCCGCAAGCCTAGCTAAAGGTTTCAACAAACATTTTACAATCAAAAGTTTGATTGGAACCCCAAGCCTTGTCTTTGCAGTTTGCAGCACTAAATTAAAAGACTAATCATTCTGGTGCTTCAACAGCCAAACTAATCTGCATTTCAAGCAGCACTTATAAGAAATAGAGAAGCAATATGGAGAAACTGAAATGTGTATTAATCAATGGTGAAGATATTACAAGAAGGAGCTATTTATAGACATATAGCTCAGTGTGTACATTTCAGTAAACTAAAAAACTCAACTGAATGGATACTAACTAACAGCTAACTGACTAGTATTCCTACACAGAGGAACTCGCTTGGGTTGCTTCAAAAGGGAATTTTCGTGCAAGTTGAGCAAGAAGCTTAAGGACATCCATATAGTTATCCACGTAGTACCTAGCTTTGCTCGTTTTGCAGCCAACTGTGCATGCAAAGATCTCTGGCCTTGAAGAAACAGTTTCCCTAGAGGCTTCCGTTTGTATGGTTGCAAACATGTCCTCATCGGATCTATCGTCACCGATACACATCACGAAATCTGGTGGCTTCCCGTTGTTTCTCAGGGTAGAAAGAACTTTCTTTGCAGCTAACCCTTTATTGATCCCCTGTGATGTTAATTACCCAGTGTTAGAATTTTATATGATATAATTAAGTGTTTAAGAGATTAAGAGAGAAGGAAGTAGTACCCTTGGCTTCACTTCAACAAACTTTTCTCCCCTTTTAGCAACTGCAGGCTCATTTGCAAGTACACCTTCAAGGTGAGCTAACAGCTCATTGGCTTGCCAAGATCCAAAAGAAGGATCAGATAGCTTATAATGCCAAACCAAGCCAGTCTCCTTGGACTCTATATACGATTCGTCGGTTGATTCAGTATATGATCTCATCACAGGTTCAACGATCATTTTCCAACTAAAATCTTTGCTGATATCACTAGTTTCCCAATCAGACCCTTTATTCCACCTATAGTAAACATTACACAAACGATTATAAATATTAGAGAAGTAGCAACACAAGTCTAAATGTAACTTTAATTATAAAAGCACTACTAACCTCATAAAATAACCATGCTCAGCTGCTATACCGAGGTTCTCACATGGATTGAACCATCCACTCAGTGTGGTCTTCCGTCTGCCGCTTACTATAAATACAGTGTTCCGAGGGTCACTGCAAAGGCTATTCACAACATATATGACTTCAGGTCCAGGCATTTTAGCGAGTAAATATTCGGAAATAAGTGTACCATCATAGTCCAAAAATATTGCCCTGCTATTACTCTCTTTATATGCACTGAAAACTTGATCAGTGGGCAACTTCCCAAAATTAGGAGGAACGGACATTAGTTTGAAAGTAGAGCCCCAGCCAAGATTCCAGAAAGTGTTAGTATTGTGATGTATGCATGCATGCTGGAGGTCTTGCAGAAAACTTTTGGCCCAGTAAGCCACGTCATGAGAGCTAACATATCGGTAGTGCTGCTGGTGCCTTAAGTGTTTTTCTTCACTGGACATTTGGATCGTCGAGCTTAGTGCCTCAGCCACGGCATTAATGTCCCAAGGGTTCACCCTCACAGCTCCACTTAGAGAAGGTGAGCAACCTATGAACTCAGAAACAACAAGTGCACTTGTATGAGAGGCATCAGAATTGATTTCTAAGGCTTCATCCATTTTCGGAGTCCCCTGCCTGCAGACAACATACATATATGGGACTAAATTCATGCCATCCCTCACTGCATTCACAATGCAGCATTCCGACAAGGCATAATAAGCTGCCTTCTCATAAAAGGTAATCGGATGGTCAATGATTACCACAGGTTCATACTCTTGGGAACCAAACCTTTCATTTATTTTTCTCGCAACCAAATATGTCTCCTCCTTTGCTTCCTCGACATCTCTACCGATAGACCTTGGGGGATTCACCATCTGGATAAGTACTAGTTCACCCCGCAGGTCCGGGCGCTGCTCCAGGAGTTGTTCTATGGCCAAAAATTTAAGACTAATGCCTTTAAATACGTCCATATCATCATCACCAAGAAGGAGTTTTTTCCCCTTAAATCGCTCACGGATTTCTTTGACTTTGAGAGAAGAAGATGGGTGATCTAAGCAAGATTGGAGATGACCAACATGAACCCCTGCAGGCAAAATTTTTATGTATACAGTGCGGCCTAGGTAGTCAATCCCCATGTAACCCCTTTTGGATTCATAATCCAAACCGAGCATGCGGCTACAGCAGGACAGAAAATGGCGAGCATAATCAAACGTATGAAAGCCAACTAAATCTGCATTAAGCAAAGAACACAAAATTTGATCTCTGACAGGCAGAGTCATGTACATTTCTGCAGAGGGAAAAGGACTATGCAGAAAAAATCCTAGTTTCACCCTGTGTGCCTTCTTGCGCAGAAATGTTGGGACAAGCATAAGATGATAATCATGAACCCATACATAATCATCATCTACACTCAAAAGTTGAAAGACCGTTTCTGCGAATAACCTGTTAGCCTCAACATAAGCCTCCCAGAGTGAACGATCATATTGGTTGCAGTAAGCCGGAGTCCTGGGCAACATGTAATGGAATAGGGGCCACAAATACTGCTTGCAGAATCCATTGTAAAAATATTTTTTGACATTTGGCGGTAGAAAGACCGGGCAGAAATTGAATTTCCTCCGCAACTCACGAGCAACTTTCACTCGTTCACTTGGTTCAACCTCAAAAGGAAGAGATCCCACATATGTAACATCAGTTTCAGAAGAAACTCCCTCCTTGAGTTGCAAATAAATTGAATCATCAGTACTGCTAAAGCACCATGTGCCAGATTCATCTTTTTGAGCCCTGACGGGAAGAAAGTTTGCCACTACAATTATCTTTTGACCAGGGTCTGATGTGTAACCAAGCGCAACATAATAATCAAAATCAGACTGAGACACAGTTCGCTGTAGCGAACTAGAAGCTTGAGGGAGATCAAAACTGTCCGTTGTCACAAAATCTGACAAATTACTGCACGTTCTTTCCAGCACCATCTTTACTGAATTTCTATGTAAATGAGCTGTAAGAGTCCAGTATTATGTAGATAGCAACTTCAGATCTTCAAAGAATTGAATATAGAAAATAAAGAACCTGTAAAATATGGAAGAGATAGTATTAAAACCATACAGTTTAGGACAACATACAACAGTTCAAGCTCAATTAATATGTATTTTAAAGTTCAGATAATCTCTAATATCTTTCAGAAAATTGTTTTTAGCCCAATCAACTGCTCATTGTAATCGGAAAACAAGTAAATGTCACTTGTATGATTAGAAAATCATTCGACGACTGATATTTACTATGTTTAACTCCATTGTTGATTGTTGAGATTAAAAGTTAAATGACAAGCAAGCATCAATATTACATTCAACAAGGGAAAGATTATCTTGATAGAAGTATGAATGAATGCAAAAAAAAATGCAATCTATATATAATACCACCTTGACAATCTATAATGCAGCATGTCAAAAGCAAAGTAATAACAAAGAAGAAAAAGAAACTTTGCATTTGCATTTTCATAGACGAAAGAGAAAACATCGACACAACTTCTCAAAAGTAAATAGAAGAATCAACCCAAGAAGTAACTTTTTTCAAATTTATTCCACTATCTGAACAAAAGAATGGAAAATAATCAATAAAGTTCCAAAAAAAACCATCACCATTGGCATTTTGATTTCATACCTTGGTTAATATTTCCAAATCTCCCAATAATCAAAATGAATCAATTGAATTCACTTCTTTGAGAAAAGGAAGTTTATGGAAGAGATCTAGTAAAGGCTTTCACCCGTCGAACTTGATCTTGGAGTCAATCCAATGGTATATAAGCTGAAACACAAAACACAAAAATTAGACCAAGGCAATAGCTGGAGACCAAAAGCCACATAAGAAAAGAAAGCTTGTGTACCTAGACTTAACCCAAACTACTACTGCTAATCCCTCAACACTCTTTTTAAATACTAGCCCTTCACACTATTCCCCTTTGCCTTATCATACAAAGCCCGTGAACAAGAAAACGTTACGGTTGAGAACAGCTGGGGAAAACGCAGAACGTTATGGTTGAGAACAGCTGGGAAAAACGCAGAACATCAGACCTATGCGGGACAACAACTGTATGCTCACATTCCTTATAGACCATTCAAATTATTGAATTTCTTTTTTTATCAGTTTGGAAACTAAATAAATGGGATGCATCTAATTACCCGGTTCCTCTTTATACTTCAGTAAACAGAAAAATTATGAAATAAACCCATCCAATATATTACAGTATGAGAGGAAACTTATTCAAATTCATGAATAACATTACATAAAAAATTTTCATCCATTGCATCACTTGAACTTAGGACAACTCATGGACAAAAGAGGTTGCTCAAATTTGTCTCTCTGCGCACCAAAGAAGGAAACAAGTGGAAGTGCGAACGCGTTACTTGTCAGTGGCAGCTAATCGATACAGTTCAAGAATGTTTGTTTGTTTCTGCAGAGAAACGTCGAGTTTACTGTCACAGGTTCACTATGGACCCAAAAAGATAATGGCTTATTCCAATACCTGAAGCCTTAAGGAACAATACAAGCGGCTAGTAAAACCACCTCCTAAGCACTAGAGGATGAGCTCAAGAATTTGAAAAACTCCTTAAAAGTATGGTCTTAGTTTCTTTTTTCACCTCTACAAACTTTGTTTAAAAGGCCTTCTCTTACACTGAGCTATTTTTACTTTCAATTCTCTAAAGCATTCATTCTAACTAAATACTCCATAATCATAACAAACTCTTACATTTACATATTGCATTTCTTATATGAATTTTCTTTCCTTATTTTGAATTGTCAAAAGAAACCGTTCAAAAGTTTGTCCATACATACCCTGCAGCTTAGGATACCAAGGACCACCATTTAGCTTCACTAGTAAGTAATATTATTGTATTAATGCACATGCAACTCAATCTGGGCATCGTTTTTCTATGTTTTAGATCAATTTTTCCCATCAATAAATAAATAAATAGCTCAAAACGCGTATATTTACAAAACCCGCCAGACCAAAATAGCATTACAGACAGAGAAGAATGCCCACTTACCTTAAAAGAAAGAATTAACTGATCCAACTACAAAGAATTCCAGTGACTGTACAGAGATTTCCTGCTGAAAAAGAAAAAAACAGAACAACATCAGATTTCAGAAACCCATTTCGCATTTGATCATTGTAAATGAAAAGAAAGGTTTTTTTTTTTTTTTTTTTNTGAAAAGAAAGGTTTTTTTTTTTTTGTGAGTTGAAGCGAATTCAAACCAAACAAGTCAATGAAATCTCCAAAGTAGAAGTGTTTTACCTTCTCCTTCACTTTCTCAGCAACAATGAACAGAAAGTGAAGCACCAAAAAAAAAATGAGAATGCAGGAACCAAAAATGGAAGTTGATAATTGAAAAGTTGGTATAAACAGGATAGGAAAACATCGAGAATAAAATGAGGTATCATGAGATTAGATTAGATATATGAGTGTGTCGGGTCTGAAACAGGTGATTTGTGGGAGTATTATGGGTTCGAAGTTGGAAATGGAAACCCATTTGGAAAGAAGCTTAAAAGGTTGAAACTTGAAAGTTGTAATGTGAAAATAATACGTTGGAATTTTCGTTTCCGAGTTCTCGTTCGGTTTAGGTGTTTACTCCTTCATTATTATTATTATTATTATTATTAGAAATTAGAAATTAGAAATTTTGTGCTCACTTGTTCTCATTCAACAAATTAAATGATGGTAAGAGACAGAGTAAACGTAGAAAGTCAAAAAGACAAGTACGTGTCGTGAAATGGATAAAGGAAGAAAACCAACTTGCGACTCTGGTCTGCTACTTGGTCCAACGTTGTTANTCGAAATTCGTGGAGTTTTACAATGTAAAACTCTTTTCATGGCTACCAAACGGTAGTTTATATTTTTAGTATCTTAGACACATCAAGATATTTTTATTTTTATGCTAATATTCAAGACACGAGAAGAAACGAGTCGAGAATGCAGTACATTAATTAAATTAATTTAATCAATGAATATGTTTTGAATAATCTGGCAGGTAGTGATAACATTGTATTGGACTAATACTAGTACATTGATTAGGTGAATATATAGTATAAAATTTTTTTTTTGTTATAGATAAGAATGGACAAAACAAATAACGCGGGTGTTATGTGAATATATAGTATAAAATTATTAGTATTATATAAACTAAAGTTGACCATATATTTTGATAGACACATGCCTGATGATCATAGAAGATTGCATGCGGATAAACATAGACTTGTCCCACGAAAGACGCAGCAAAATCATGAAAATATTGGACTACTTTGCTGCTGCTGCTTTGCATTTGGGAATTACAATAATAAAAATAATCCCTTGAAGCTTCATTATTATTCCATCAATGCGTTCTATCCAGCAATCTGGACACATGAACTGTACAAACAAAACACACGAGAAAAGTAGATTCAGAATTTCAGATTTAGAGAGAGAGAGAGAGAGAGAGGAAAATATAAAAAGAGAGGCATGATGCGGCTGCTCGATCATGTTACCCTATTGTCTGTCTGTGTGTCTGTGTATGTATGTGTTAGTGTCATCCATTTTGGGATTTGGATATTAATGGGTAAAGGAGTCAAAAGAGTCTCCATTATAATAACTTTACAAGACCAAGCATTGAATACACTATTAATGCCTTAACTGCATCTTTCTTTTTTTTTTTTTGGCCTGCCTTAACTGCATCTTTTACTTTGTTATTACTATTCATTCTTTTCTTTTTACTCCTCCCTGTACTAGTTTCTTTTTTTTTAAGTGTTTTTGCAGTCTTGTATCTCTTATTTAAATTTTAATCTGATTCTGTTTTTTTTTTATATATATTTTTTGTCTTATATATTTTTGTCAAGTAAGAGTTGGTCTCATATTTTTTTGTTATAGATTTAAGACTTAAGTGCCTTTTTTATCTCTTAACTTTTGCAAATATCTCAATTTGGTCTCTTAACTTTTTTTTGGTTGCAATTTTGGTTCCCCTAACTTTTGAAAACGTCTCAATTTGGTCCCTTAACTTTTTTTGTTACAATTTTGGTCTCCTAACTTTTGAAAACGTCTCATTGTTGGTCCCAAGTGCACTTCCATCCATTATCTGTCGTTAGTGCTAATCCGACAGACTAAGTTGGCTGATGATGTGGCAAATATAGGTGAAGTAGATTAAAAAAAGACCATTATGCAACGGTGAGAAGTTTTCAAAAGTTATGGGACTAAAATTGCAACAAAAAAAGTTAGGGGGACCAAATTGAGACCTTTGTGAAAGTTAGGGGGACCAAAAGTGCACTTAACCCCAGATTTAATCTCATATTTTTGCAAAAAGTTGTATTGTTAGTCACATCTTAAAATTATCTTTGCGAGATATACTTCTTGAAGCATGAATAATTCAAGTATAGAAGGCTAATTTTCTTATTAAGATCAAGAGGTAGTATTATAATATTTCCTTATATTCAAATTGTAAAATTAGTCACATATCTTTTGCAAAACTACCTCTTGATCTTAATAAGAAAATTAGCCTTCTATACTTGAATTATTCATGCTTCAAGAAATATATCATGCAAAGATAATTTTAAGAGAGTGAGAGAGTAAAGGAGTAAAGACAAGAGAGTGATGGAAATACTCTTATATTTCACAAGATCGAAATTACAATATTCAAGCTTAGTGTCGTAGTTTTTCATCATGAACTCCCACCTCTTTATATAGACATTACATCTTACCTTAATTATATAATCCTAGTTACTTTTACACACTATATTACAAACTCTGAAAACTTTAGTACAAATTATTTACATGACCTTAATTACTTTTAGACTTTTTAATCTTTGTCATAAGTCATAACTTCTTCTTATCTTATAATAACTCCTCATAATTGACTTGTCTTGTCTTGCTTTTGTTCTTTTTACTTTTAAGGCTTTTTACCACTTCCATATCTTCCCATACTTCACATTTATAACTCTAGTTATTTTGGCATAGTAATATTATATGGGTCTAAAGGTAATTCCATTGTTTTGAAAACCCAACCAGCCGGGCGAGCCGTGAATCAGCCAGTGGTCCAGTCCGAGTTAGATAGGACACCGTTTTGGCACAAAACCGGTCAAAAATCGAGGAAATTGCCTTGAACGAGACAGTTTGGGGTTGAACCGGTTCATAATATTTTTGTTCATTTTTTTACTTTTTGGGATTAAAATGATGTTATTTTAAAGGATTTTTTTCTTATTAAGTTTATACTCAAAATAATAAGTTATTTGGTAGTTTTTACTTCAATATTTAATCTTTTATCCTTCTACTTCTCACTTTCTTACTCAATCACGTTGAAATTTAAAGAATTTGCTATATATTTTTAATAGTTATTAGTATATTTTTATTATTTTAAATTAAATATATTATTTTTAATTTATTTAATTATTAACGACCAATCCCAGTTGAACCCCGGTTGGATCATTGAACCTTGAACCACTACTTCGCTTGATTCAATGACCGGTCTGATTTTAAAAACTTTGGGTAATTCTTGTAATACTGGCATAAAACTCTTATCTATGGTTATTCTACCATGATGTTGCTTATAAATTTTATGTTTATTTGTAAATACTAATCATATCCTTTCTGTTACTAATTTTGTCGAGTTTTATTAATTTTATACTTTAATTTTGTGTCAAAATTTATATTTTAATTATCTACTAATTTTGTGAAACTTTATTAAATTTATTCTTTATCTTTAAAGATAACAATTCAATGACAAAGATGGCATAGTTTAAATTATGTTAAATTTTTAGAATTCAAATTCAATTGAATGGTGGTCTAGTTTTTCTTGCTTTTATCAAAATTCAAACCTTTTGTAATAATGGATTTCTAATTTATTAATTTTGAACAGTTTTATATACTAAATTAGAAATTTTTAATAAAAAATTAGTAAACATGATTAGTCAAATGTAATCAGAAAAGAATAAAGAGGCAATAAAAAGGACAGAATTTGTTTCACCGGAATTGGTAAGATATTGATTAAATTGTATAAGAAAATTTCTACCCAAAAAAAAGTTATATAAGAAATTGAAACATGATTTAAATAATAATTTTTAAAATAAGAAATTCTTACATTTTGAATTTTTTATTTTACATTTTGTTTACTTTTAAAATGTAAATAAGAATGCTTATTCGGAACACTCATTGAAATTAGTTGAAGACAAAAAGGTAATAAAATTGTAAAACGGAAGGAGTGGGGTTACAGACTCAAGACACGAAGGTGGGGTGTGTGAAAATTGTGAAAAAAAAAAGAAAACAAACCTTTTTTTTTCTTTTGGTTGCCCAAAGTATTCCTCAGCCCGATGAGCTAAGACTAACAATCAAAAAGGACAAAATTTGTTTCACCGAAATTGGTAAGATATTGATTAAATTATAAATATAAATTTTCTACCCCAAAAAAAGTTATATAATAAATTGAAACATGATTTAAATAATAATTTTTAAAATAAGAAATTCTTACATTTTGAACTTTTTATTTTACATTTTGTTTACTTTTAAAATGTAAATAAGAATGCTTATCCAGAACACTCATCGAAATTAGTTGAAGACAAAAAGGTAATAAAACTGTAAAACGGAAGGAGTGGGGTTACAGACTAAAAACACGAAGGTGGGGTGTGTGAAAATTGTGAAAAAAAATAAAAATAAAAATAAGCCATTTTTTTTGTTGCCCAAGGTATACCTTCCACTGATATGAGCTCCATTCAAGGGTTTGCCGTTTTTTATTACGTTATAAATGGGGAAGTGGACTCAATTTTGGTGATTTTTTTTTTAAAGTAAGTGGTAAATAGAAGATTTTTTTTTTTTTATAAAAAGTTGTACTCAATAATATATTTCTATTAATGTTGGCTGCGGATTAACGAGAAATCGTATAGAAATTACACGGTTCCATGTGTGATATGTATTTTTCGATGTAAGAAAGTTATGATTTAGAAAATTTGTTTTAAAAAAACTTAATTACATTAATCGTCACCATAGATCACGAAGATAAATATTTTTAATGTAGATTTTATCAAGAGGAAATCTACTATTTGTTCTTTCCTTTTTTTACTGAATCAACGATTTGGTCCCTCATTTATTGAAATATACTACTCAGTCCTTCATTTATTATAATCGTTAACTATTCAGTCTCTCATTTATCATAATCGTCAACTATTAAAAGTTAAATGCTTACATGACACCGTTAAATGTCACTTTGACATCTTAATCACCTAAACCAACTAAATCGGACAAAAAAAATTCAATTAAGCCGGCCTAAAATTGAGTCAGACCCAAATATTTATATTACACGTGAAGCTTCCATAAGACATAATTTATTGAGTCATTCCCAAATCTCAAACCCTAGGTGATCCTAAATAGTTATTTAACGTGTTACACGCATTTAACGGCCAGATAATCAATTTTAGTAATAGAGATAAGCTACAAGGACTAATGAGTTGACTTTTCTAATTTTTGAGGGACCAAATAGTCTATTTCAAAAATTTAGGGACCAAATAGTTGAAACTGTAAAAAAAAGAAAGGACCGAATAGTAAGTTACCTCTTTTATCAAATCTGCCACATAAGTGAGGGAAAAAAAGTGGAATTTGGTGGCACACGGCCTAATAAATAAACAATGCAAACCTCGTAATATCTACTATTATTTATTCTTATGCCCAAGCCTATACATACTTTGGGCTGGGCCATAACAATAATCATGACGTCTTTATTTGTCCATATAGCTTCCTGTAAATAAACAAAAAAAAAATGGTAAAAATGAAATGATAGCTCTTGTGTGACCCAAAACAAGAAATAATGATAGCCCTTGCTCCTTATCCAGTCCAACTCAAAATAGGGTTTTTCTTTTTTTCTTGAGTAAATTACATTTTGATACCCTCTTCTATGCACTGATTTCACTTTGGTATCCTGTTCTTTACACTGTTAACATTTTGGTACCTTGTTGACTTGTTCCTTCAAAAGTGACATTTTAGTACCATGTTCTTTGCACCGTTAACACCTTAGTACTTTGTTCTGTGGACTGATTTCACTTTGGTACATTGTTCTTTCACGATTTATTACCATGTTCTATCTTTGTTAAGGTATCAAAGTGTTAACGGTGCAAAGAACATGATACCAAAATGTCACTTTTGAAAGAACATGATTTCAAAATGTTAATGGTGCAAAGAACAGGGTACCAAAATGTCACTTTTGAAATAACAAGGTACTGAAGTGTCACTTTTGGAATAATAAAGTACCAAAGTGAAATCAGTCTATAGAATAGGGTACTAAAGTGTAATTTACCCTTTTTTTTCTTTATGTAAGTTGAATAAAATTTGATTTTCTATGGCCGAGTTTGATTGGTTAGTACTAGCCACTACCTATTCTACTTCTCATCCAAATTCCATACACTTTTCTGTCTTTCAATAAATAAATTATCTGATTCTGGTTGATTAAAAGATTATGATTTTCCATCTCTTTCAGATTTTCAATTGGTTAAGTTGGAACCATCACTCTAGTCGATAGTCATCCACCACTCCTTCCAAAATAAGCGAAACCATTATTATGGATTGTATATGAGTATATTGAAAAAAAATCAATCATAGAAATTATAAAAAAAATACTTGAGCATATTAAATGTGAAACTGGTCCTTCGGGACTTTGAAGTTAGTGGTTGCAACTTGCAAGGCTTCTAATAATATTTGAACTTTCAAGAGGTAAGTGGGACACGTGACCTGATCCACTTCCACTAATTACACTGATAGACTAATAGGTTATTCCCTTCTTCCCAAGTAATAGAATGTACTGATCTCTCCCCACTTTTTAGGAATTTGTGGTGTCTGTAAAAAATTGTTTATCATCAACAAATAACTTAACTATAGGCTGGGTGTAATTTTTTATATTACCTATCAATATCATATCAAGTTTTAATTTCATCATGCCTCTCTTGAATTATTTCTCATTATCATTATCATCGTTTTAATTTAATAAATAGACCAGATTGGAACACGTAAGTTCATATGTCATTTTCCATTTAACCACACCTATGGGGTCCATCAACCTTAATTTTTTTGGCCATTTTCAAATTTCAATACAAACATACACACATATATTCTCCAAAATTATTCTATCTTTGTAGTCTTTTCAATTCTTATCCAGTAAATCATGTCCATGGATTTGAGCAAAAGTGATATGGACATATATGAACGACAAACTCCTATCGTATTTGTAGATTTTTTCTTGGCTTAAGTGGCGATTGCTGACAAAATACAGAAGCTCACTCATCTCACCAACACTCCTCTGAGATTCCTCCCACTTTGGCCATGGCAGCTCGTAGGCTTTCCTCTCTGCTTTCTCGTTCTCTATCTGCTTCTCTTCTTCACTCACCAGGTGACACACCCACTTCTTCTTCTTCTTCTTCTTGTTTTTGATTCATTTATAATCTTTTCATGGCTTTTCTGTATGTTTACCATGACAACTATGCTTTGCCTTTTCTTTCAACATAAGGGTAACATGATGAACTTTCTGGATTCCTCTCAATCTAATCCACAACATCAGATTTTTTTTCTTCCCACATAACTTGACAAGTTTTGACTTTCTGGATACTATTCAAATTTCAAAACACTCTTTTCCTTTGTTTCCCAATTTCTGGTCCTGCTTGTATTTATTTATTCAGTCAAGTGATTAAAAACCATTCTATCATCAGAATCCAATCCTTCAATTCACTTCATAAAGTTAAAAACTTTCACATAAATTCTGTGCCCCAGGAAGAAACTATGGCCTGCAGAGAAACTTCATAAACAGATTCAGCACCGCAGCAGCAGTTGAAGAATTAATCTATCCCCAAGTTCCAATCAATTACACACAGCATCTCATAAATGGTAAATTTGTGGATGCTGCATCAGGTATGTTTATCCCTTAATGCCTAGTATGAGATTTGAATAAAGCTCACTGCTTTTTTCCATTTTGTTCTGCTAATGAACCAACTATGAAGAACCCCACTGATGTACTTTCTAATTACAATCTTAGGGAAAACTTTTCCAGCATATGATCCACGCACAGGAGAAGTGATTGCTCATGTTGCAGAAGGTGATTCCGAAGATATCAACCGTGCAGTTTCAGCAGCTCGCAAGGCCTTTGATGAAGGGCCTTGGCCAAAAATGTCTGCTTATGTATGCACTAATATCTGGAATCATGTCATATGACTTAATGTGTGTGAGTGTTTTGTCAATTTTCTAATATTCTATAACACTTTCAGGAAAGAAGTCGGATATTGCTGAGATTTGCTGATTTGGTTGAGAAGCATAGCAACGAGCTTGCTGCTCTGGAGACATGGAACAATGGGAAGCCTTTTGAACAGTCTGCTACAGCTGAATTACCAATGTTTGTGCGTCTGTTTCACTACTATGCTGGTAGGAAGGAAGCATGAATAACAACACTATTAGAATGTTACATAATTATAATTTATTTATTAGTCTTGTTATGTATAGTTTTAACATTGCTCTTCCAAAATGATTCTCAGGTTGGGCAGACAAAATCCATGGTCTAACTGTGCCTGCTGATGGAAACCACCATGTGCAAGTGTTGCATGAACCAATTGGCGTTGCAGGACAAATTATACCTTGGAACTTCCCTCTTCTCATGTTTGCTTGGAAAGTTGGACCAGCTTTAGCTACTGGAAACACCATTGTGCTCAAGACTGCAGAGCAGACTCCTCTGACTGCTCTCTATGTGGCAAAACTGTTGCAAGAGGTAGCCTCCTAAGCTATATGTATATATATTATATATATCTAAGACATCACATATATATCTTACACTGTATATTGATCACTATTAGGGTTTAACTAGTAATGTGGTTGGTTGATTATGGCAGGCTGGTCTTCCCCCAGGTGTTTTGAATGTGGTCTCAGGGTATGGTCCTACTGCTGGTGCAGCTCTTGCAGCTCACAATGATGTGGATAAGGTATTTTCTGGAATAAACCATCTTAGATATCTTTGACATGGTACAGTGCAAGCTGGGGCCTATAGTTATGATTTTCTAAATAGATCAAAGGGTCATTTTGGTCCTAAATTTATGTCTTAATGTTCATTTTGGTCCTTTATGTTTCAAAATGTTCAATTGGTCTTAAATGTTAAAAAAATATTTTATTTTGATCCCAAAACTATTGAATTTAGTCATATTTCTTTCGTCTCTCATTTCAAATTCGAAGGACTTGTTAAGAGCAACTCATAGCTCTGAATTCATCACATTCGAACTTGAAACGAAAGGGATACGATTAATTTCGCTTGTTTGACAGTTAAATGAGCGGTCTACTTTCGGGACTGATTTGACATTGTTTGTTGACGACTCCAACTGGATAGAGAAATTACTCTTTGAGAACAATACTTGGCTTTGAACTCATTACATTCAAACTTAAAACGAGAGAAATATGATTAAATTCAAATTTAGGACCAAAATGAAACATCTTGCCAACATTTAAGACAAATTTAAACATTTTGAAACGTAAAGGATCAAAATAAATATTAAGACATACATTTAAGACCAAAATGACCTTTTTGAGCTTCTAAATATAGATGTGCAAGTACAACATCCATGGCTTGCTATCGAGGATGGTTCTTTCTTGAGCATAAGATGCTATGTTCAAATTTATCTGAAAATAGTAGTTAGTTATTACTGTCCAAGTACTGTCTTAAGAATAAAGGTCATAAAAATTCATCAATGGGAAAGGATGCACAATATCTACAAATTTCTTCTAAAATTACAATTTAATCCCTCAATACAAAAAATATATTTTTTGGTCTCTGATTTTCTTACAAACCTTACAAATCAGAATGAAAAAGTATATTTGTAATATCTATAGATTAAATTACGTTTGATTATTGTAAAAGTGTAAAACTTTGAGTTAAGGGGTGTGATTGTGGGGTGGCAGATAGCATTCACGGGATCGACAGAGACAGGGAAAATCATTTTAGAGCTGGCAGCAAGAAGCAACCTGAAGCCAGTGACATTGGAGCTTGGAGGCAAATCACCGTTCATCATATTCGACGATGCCGATGTTGACAAAGCCGTCGAACTCGCCCACTTCGCTTTGTTCTTCAACCAGGTCACTCTGCTCAACCCTCAATTCAACCATATCATATCATATATAAAGATTCCTCAACTCAATGATGAATTAGTAGTAATTACGACAGGGGCAATGTTGCTGTGCTGGGTCTCGTACATTCGTGCACGAGCGAATCTACGAGGAGTTCGTTGAGAAAGCAAAGGCACGTGCTTTGAGGCGTGCTGTGGGAGACCCCTTCAAGAAAGGCATAGAACAGGGTCCTCAGATTGACACTGAACAATTCCACAAAGTTCTCAGATACATCCGATCTGGAATCGAAAGTAACGCCACTCTTGAATGTGGTGGTGACAGATTAGGCTCTAAAGGCTTCTTCGTGCAGCCCACTGTGTTCTCCAATGTTCAGGACGACATGTTGATAGCCAAAGACGAAATCTTTGGCCCCGTTCAGTCCATCTTGAAATTCAAGTGAGTATACTATAGTGATCATATATATCCAGAATGGTAATGGTGAATTAATTAAATTGAAAAATGAAACAGGGAGATTGATGAGGTGATTCGGAGGGCGAATGCAACAACGTATGGTTTGGCTGCTGGAGTGTTCACCAAGAATGTGCACACTGCAAACAGAATGATGAGGGCGTTGAGAGCTGGAACTGTGTGGGTGAATTGCTTCGATGTGTTTGATGCTGCGATTCCGTTTGGAGGGTACAAGATGAGTGGAATTGGCAGAGAGAAAGGGATTTACAGTCTTTATAACTATTTGCAGGTCAAAGCTGTCGTTTCTCCTTTGACCAATCCTGCTTGGATCTAATCATCTTATCATCCGTTTCCAATTCTCTGCATGCCTTTTAATTTGTTACTTTCTTCCTGTTTTCGATTATTCTATCAATGTTGTAATCAATTTATCATCTACCTAGTGTGTTGCCATTTGAGAGTGAGACACGACTTGTATTTAGGGTTTGAACCCCGTCTGCCACTTTCTGGCCAAAAGTAAATAATTCTATCTTGTATATTTCTATTGACAGTTTAAAATAAAAGGCTAAAATGTAAATTTAGTCCATATTTTTTGTTCAATTTATAATTAGATTCTAGATATTTTTTTGTTGTTGTACTTTTGGTCTTATATCTTTGGTCAAGTCTTAATTTGATTTCATATTTTTTTTTATTATAAATTTTGCCCTGTGTCTATGGAATGGATGAAATATTTTGTAAACATATAGAATTAATTTTCTAGTCTAACCAAAAGATATAAGACTAAAAATTATATGAAATTAAATTGGAACCTTCTCCAAAGATATGAGATGAAAAGTATAACAAAAAATTATACAGAACTAAATTGAAAATTAAACAAAAAATATGGGATTAAATTTGTATTTTGACAAAAAAAAAAGGGATAACGTTTACTGATTAAATAAATTTTGAATAAAAATCTGGGAATGAAGAAAGTGACATGAGATAATTCATAAAGAGCAAATAATGATGATTTTTTGTATGAATATCTTTAGTCTTTAGAAAACTAATTGTTTGTGCATGGCTCTCGCTTTCACTGAAGGTCAGGTTAGAGATTAGATTTGTTAGATAATCTATTACATTATAGATCCGATCCTTGTAATGGACAGTGATAACACTACTATTAGTCGTGAAGTGGTTGGTCCACGTCAACCTCATTTTACTTCCTTCCTTCTACGTCGTAATCCTCATGACAATAGCAGCCATTTCATGAATAAACATTATTTAATTACTCTCAAATCTTTAAATTATGGGAAAAAGCCAAAAAAAGTTTGTATCAATATATATATAGTACTTACTTACAAACAGAAAACAAGCCCATCCATTGCACCCGTGGCCTCGTCCTTTGAAACAATGCCGACATCATAAAATAGAAATAGAAATACATCTCACGTAATTATAAAAGTTCACTAATCCCGTTCGTGTCTCCTTCCCTGAAACACACGTCACACGCTGATTCGTCCACGTGTCGTGGTCGGTTCTTGGGACCCAGAACGATCACTTCAGAATTAAGAATCCAGAGCTTAGATCCATACTCCGTACGAGCCGACTCTAAATCTAAAAAACTCAAAAAAGTCCAAAGGGATTCCTGTAGGAAAGAAAGAATGCATGTCATCATTCTACACCAACCCACTCCGTCCACGTGTGATCTGCCACGTGCCAAATTTTAATGCCGGAATCAAGCTTGTCCGAGTCAACTCTCTGCCACGTGTCCCCAAGATTTTTTATCCAGTAAAAATGTAAGTAAAACCACTCTTTGCTAGTTTCTATAATTGGGACAACGAAATAATCCTAATCCTATACCCTTCTTGCATGCCTCCCCTCTTGTCTCTTTCTTAATAATTCCTCATCTTCTCTTCTTCAATGATTCATAATAATACACCCAATAATGAATCCGGCCGCCGTATTCTGTCGTCTCCGGCGGTGCACCCTTGCGAAGGCATATCTCCGGCGACGCTCCTCGCTTCTTTAATCTCTCTCTCTCAGGCCATATGCTCCTTCCGATCAAGATTCTTCCCAACTCAACGACGAAACTCGAGGGAAATCATTCGCCAAATCACCATCATCCTTCTCTTCCTCGAGGAAATCAACGACCTTACTGTTTCCATAAGAGACTCCCTCACTCTCTGCTTCTCGGAACTCCATCTCACTCTTCAAAAAATCCACTTTTTACTATCGGATTGTACTCGGGAAGGTTCTCGCCTATGGATTCTCATGAAATCCGAACTCGTAGCCTCTCATTTTCGTTCTCTCACTCGCTCTCTCGCCACTGCTCTTGACGTTCTTCCTCTGAATCAAATCGAGATTTGCGATGAAGTTAAGGAAGTTATGGAGTTAGTCTCCAAGCAAGCTCGGAAATCCAAGATGGAGTTAGAGCCACACGATGAACTCGCCACCAAACGCGTTAATTCTGTTCTACTCTGTTTCGAGAGAGGAATCGACCCTAACTTGAATTCCATAAAACGAATCCTTGACTACTTAGAAATCAAGAACTGGAATTACTGCAACAAGGAGATCAAATTCTTGGAAGAAGAAATTATCTTCAACGACGAGAGGGAGGTTTCGTTGTTAAGCAGTTTACTCGGGTTCTTATGCTACTGCCGTGTGGTAATATTCGAAACTCTGGATTTCCAAGACGCCGCCGACGCCGCCGCCACTCCGCCGGAGATGATCAACTGCATAAACCCAGAAGATTTCCGGTGTCCGATTTCGTTAGAACTAATGACGGATCCTGTTACTATGTCCACGGGTCACACATACGATCGAGCTTCTATCCAAAAATGGCTTAAAGCTGGAAACAGAACATGCCCGAAAACAGGGGAGAAACTCACCAACACAGAGCTCGTCCCAAACGCAACCCTTAAAAACCTAATCCGACAATTCTGCGCCGACACCGGCGTCTCCGTCGCCAAGTTTAGCCACCGGAGTCGCGACATAACCAGAACCGCCGTCGCCGGAAGCACAGCATCAGCCCACGCCGTTCAATTCCTCTCATGGTTCCTTGCTCGGAGATTAGTGTTCGGCACAAACGAGCAGAAAAATAAAGCAGCTTACGAGATTCGTTTGCTTGCAAGGTCCAATATTTTTAACAGAGCTTGCTTGATCCAAGTCGGAACTGTAACCCCACTTTTGAATCTGTTAGAAACAACGAACGAAGATGATGATAAGTCCACGCAAGAGAACGCAATCTCCGCTATTCTTAAGCTCGCGAAGCACATCGATGGACAAGAAGCGATCATGGAGAATGGTGGCCTTATACCCATCATCACGATTCTTAAAAAAGGAGTAAGCATAGAAGCTCGACAAATCGCAGCCGCTACAATTTTCTACCTTTCCTCAACAGAACAACACAGAAAAACAATAGGGCAAAACCCAGACGCGATTCCTGGTTTAGTACAACTCATGAAGGAAGGAAGGACAAGTTTTGGGATAAAGAATGCAGTGGTTGCCATTTTCGGACTCCTATTACTTCCTCAGAATCATCGAAAAGTAATAGAAGCCAAGGCGATTCCTGCATTGCTTCGTATCTTATCCAACGCATCGCAAAACCAAAAACCAGAGCTTTTAACGGATTGTTTGGCGGTTCTTGCGGCTTTGGTGGAGAATGTGGAGGGAGCGAATGCTATTATGGTTTCATCATCGCAAGAAGAAGAAGGATTAGGAGGGTCTTGTTTGGGTATAATCAGTGGGATGATGTTGCGTTATTCATCATCAACGACGTGTCGTGTGGGGAAAGAACATTGTGTGTCAATTCTGGTGTCGTTGTGCGTGAATGTAGGAGACGAAGTGGTGAGTGATTTGGCGAAGGATTCTTCGGTGATGCCTTGCCTTTACTCAATTCTCACCGATGGGACTCCTCATGCGGCGAAGAAAGCGCGTTCACTCATCAAAATGGTTCAGGAATTCAACGAAAACAGAGCTCCTCGCTGGCTTGGTAATTCATCTGTCGCACCCGAATCATCCCTTCGCGTTCGATGATATATATATATGCTGTATTGATTTGATTTGATTATATATATATACACACATACATATATACAAGATATACAGCCTCTTTCTGTAAATATTTACGAGATTACTGACTATATAAATGTATTAAGTATATAAAGCTGATTATGATTGTGAATATAGTTAATTTAATTTCCTCTATAGTTTTGGAATTAGTTACTTTGAGGTTACCGAGATAACATGGAGGAATGATCAATTGGTGGTTTCAAAAATCTGAGACCTTCGGAAACAGGATAAACATTATCTCATTACACAAGATATACAGTAGTATTCATTTACTGGAAATTTTGAGAAAGAAGGTTTCTTACATCACCACTTCTTAGGTCATAAGGAAAGTGCTGCCTTCCCTAACAAGTGATCTTCTACAATTTTGTCTTAATTAAATGATTTTCTTGTTTTACTTATTGTGTTTTAAATTTCTAAAGCAATTCTTTCTTGTTAATTTTACAGCACCAATCAGGCCCAAAAAAAAAATTTCACGGCACCAAGAAACAACAGTTACTTAAGAATTTTATTATTATTTTTGCTTCAATTTTAAGTAGGTTCTATATGTGAGTGCAAATAATAATAAAATTGAACCGGTTCATTATAGACCGGTTCATCTGCACTCAGAACATCCTTTAAAGTCCTCTCCACTTGGACGTTGGACGTCTGAGAAAAATGTAGGAGTGAGTGCGGGCTGGATTGGGGTGGGCTGAGGGGTTTGCGGGTTGGGTTGAGTTTTGTATTTTTTAAAATTTAACCCGAATCAACCTAACCCGTAAAAATGCGGGTTGAGTTGGGTTGAACCTGTGGATTGAATATTTTTTTCCACAACAAAATAACATTCTTTTTCAACTTCTTAGGCAGAGTACATTGTATATAATATAACGTAAACTAATAATTTGGTCCCAGAAAGATTGAAATATACAACTTAGTCCTCGAAAGATCAAAATGGTATACTTTTTAGTCTCTGAAAGATTAAAACGGTATATTATTTAATCCATAAAAAGGACTGATTAGTATACCATTTTGATCTTTCAGGGACTAAATTATACATTTCAATATTTCAAGGACCGAGTTGTTAGCTCAGTGATAGAAAAAGACATCAAAGAGGAGGGACCTGGATCTTCTACATTTTGCTCTCTGCATTTTTTGTGCATTTTAGAGAGATGTAGGAAGAGGTAGAGAGAGAAAATGTGAGTCCCACATATTTATTATTTTGTGGGATCCATATTTTCTTTCTCTACCTCTTCCTATATCTCTCTAAAATACACAAAAAAGAATATAGAAAATAAGAATAGAGAGGATCCATTTCTCATAAGGCAAAATAAGAGAAGGGAGGTTATGTTCTCCTCTTACATTTTTTATCTTTCAACTTCTTAAACAAGAGAATTAAGTCCCAACTCCCAATCATCCCTTTTCCTCTTTGAAGTATGCCACTAGTATGAATACGAGACACAATAAGGATATAGACACACAAACATGCTAAACTTTTAAAATTATTTGGCACGATGCGATATATATTTATATATAAAAATAATTCAAAATCTATCAATTTTGATAAAAAAATTTAATAATTATAATATATATTTATTATATATGTCATATGTGTCATTATTTGTTATTGTTATCATGTTAAAGTCATAAAATTAATTTTATATTATTAAAGTTATGAATATACATCGTATGAATGAGTGTCAGACGCGGACAAATTTGCAACAAAGTAACACGCCTTCAAAATGAAATGTTCATACTTCATACCCCATTCCCTTCCACTCTCTTCTTTTCTTTAATCTAATCCAAATATACGTTAAGTATATTAAATATTTTAAAATTAATAAAAAAAAATCTAGAACATTTTTTTAATAAAATGAATATTTGTTTATTAGTAATTTAGCACCCTAACTAAATGTACAAGTAAAACAAAAACCTCTAAAATAAATGTCACTTACAGTCTAAACTATTTTGTGTAAAAAAAAACAGTCTAAACTATTTATTTATTTTATTGGTTAAAGGATCAATTTGGTCCTAAATATATGCCTTAATGTTTATTTTGGTCCATTATGTTTCAAAATGTTCAAATTGGTTCTAAATATTGACAAAATGTTTCATTTTAGTCCCAAACTATTGAATATGACTCATTTCAAGTTCAAACGAGACAAGTTTAGAGCTACGTATTGTTCTCAAATAGTACTTTTTCTATCCAGTTGAGGTTGTTAGCAAAGAAGGTCAAATCAGTTCTAAAAATAGATCACTCGTTTCATGGTCAAATAAGAAAAGTTGATTATATTTCTCTCGTTTTAAATTCAAATGCGATGAATTTAGAGCTACGAGTTTTTCTTATCAAGTCCTTTGAACGAGATAAATATGATCAAATTCAATAGTTTGGGACCAAAATTAAACATTTTACTAACATTTAGGACCAAAATAAAACATTCTGCCAACATTTAAGACCAATTTAAACATTTTGAAACATAATGGACCAAAATTAACATTAGTGCATACATTTAGGACCAAAATAAACCTTTGACCTATTTTATTTTATCTCCTTCGAACCTTAAAACGACGCCGTGTTCGTCCTGTTTAGAAAGAAATCCCCCTTTTAAAGAGTGCATTATTGCTTAGGGCACCGGGACATTCTGGGTTCATCTTCCGGAAACGTCTATTGAATCAGTGTTTGAAGTGTCGTGTAAGGTAAATCATCAATTAGCCTGGTGTTAGTATCGTTCTTCTGCTTAATTTTTGTGAATCACTAGTGTTTACTCTCTCTACATTCTTTGTTCTTTCTCTTTTTCAACTCTAGGGTTTTCGCTCTTCAGGTTTTGCTTTGACTATGGCCACCGAACCCAAGCCACCTACCGAGGACATCAAGATTGATCTCTTCGAAGACGATGATGAATTCGAAGAGTTTGAAATCAATGAAGGTGATTCTTGATCATCTACTTCCTAATTTAGTTTCACATTTTTTCCCGTTTATTTTAGTTTTCTGGGGGTCAATCAGATTAGTTTTGCGAATGAGCATCTCTATTTTTCACTTATTGATTCAATTTTATATTTAATTGCCTTCCTTGTCCTGTTTGCCCATTAAAACCCTAGATAACATCTATTGCTGGTCATTCTCATATTAGAATTCTATAGTTTCATCGTTGATTAATAGGGGTTTTGGAAGTTCTCTCCCTAGCAATATCGTGTGTCATTAACCCGGCAGGTGAAATTTTCTTTAGCGACCTGCTTTCACTTTCAAACTATTTCAATGTGAATATCCCCTTCTCTTATTGGTTGATGTACATTCTAATCAAGTTAATCACGTTGTCTTATGTCTTTCACCAGTCATGTATGATGCTAGGTAAATAACTAAATATAGTTCCTCATAGTCTTTGCTTCTGTCACTTTTAAGTTAAAAGTATGTTGGGGAACAAATGATAGGAATCTGCAATTGGCCCGCTTATTTTAACTGATAATAGAAGTATCTGAAAATTTCTGGGATATTCAAGGCAAAAGTAGTAATTTCGTCTCCAAATTTTACACCAACGGTCAATTTTGTCTCTTATATTTTTTTACTATCAATTTCGTCCCTAATGTTTTACATTTTGGGTAATTTTATCCTTTGCTCTTACTTTTGCCAATTATTAACAATAAAATCTATGTGACTAATGATATGTAATGTAAAATTGATAGAAAAGAAAACTCAAATCTTAACTTAGTTGAAGGATAAAATTGACCAAAATGTAAAACATTGGGGATGAAATTGACAGATAAAAAGATTAAGGACGAAATTGACAGTTGGTGTAAAGTTTGGAGACAAAATTTAGTGTTTTTGCCAAAATAAAATGATTTGTTTTGGGACTAAAAAACTGGACTGAGTACTTTTGCTCTTGTGCTGACACTATGTTTCTTCCTGGTTCTTTTGTGCTCTACTGTTGATATGACATACAGAGTGGGATGACAAGGAGGAAGGGAAAGAAGTGACGCAACAGTGGGAAGATGATTGGGATGACGATGATGTTAGTGATGATTTCTCTCTTCAGTTAAGGAGGGAGCTTGAAAGCAATGCTGAAAAGAAGTAAATCATCTGCTACTTATGGTGCCTTGATGTTTCTATGCCTGATGCATTATGATCTGCTTATTTGAGCTCGAGATGTTTTACCTTAGATTCGTTGTAGTTTTCATTTGCACTATGCATGAACACTACTACGCCTAGGCATAAGGTGTAAGATCTGAACATGAAGACATTATCATAATATCATTCTGTTCTTTTGAAAAAGAACATCTACCCAGAAGATGTTGGATGTTTGTACTTGACAGTCTATAAATTTGGCCTTGCTACTTCAAAATATTCTGGCTTTATTGTATTATTATTATTTGCTTTCTTTATAAAGACTAGGTAGATGATTAATTGATTGCAACATTGATAGAATAACCATAACAATAAAGGAGCTAGCACTGACTTGAATTTCAAGATGGACTGAACGGGGCCAAAGATTTCGTCTTTGGCTATCAACATGTCATCCTGAACATTGGAGAACACAGTGGGCTGCACGAAGAAGCCTTTAGAGCCTAATCTGTCACCACCACATTCAAGAGTGGCGTTACTTTCGATTCCTGATCGGATGTATCTGAGAACTTTGTGAAATTGTTCAGTGTCAATCTGAGGACCCTGTTCTATGCCTTTCTTGAAGGGGTCTCCCACAGCACGCCTCAAAGCACGTGCCTTTGCTTTCTCGACGAACTCCTCGTAGAGACCCAGCACAATGGTTGGTTACTCGGATAATTTGGTTTCTAATTACACAAGTTGGAATTTAACATCTGCAATTAAATTACGTTCATGAACCACCTCTTACCCATAATGGGTTCATTATCTAATAATCTCTGCCTGTGTGTTTGTGTATATATTTTATTTTAATGCCCTTTATGGACAAAGTAGAGGAATCATGTTATTCAATCGATGACGTCTATCAACCTCTTCTCTCAAGACAAAAAATTTGTACAGATAGAGAAAGAAAGAAACAAACAAGAAGGCAATGTAAAGGACAATGGCCGGCCACAGACGGCTTCAGTTCACTCCTTTTCGAAGCTGCACGCTTTGAGTTTGTTGCCCTTGCCAAGATTAATAGTAATTATTCTGTAAATTGTGACTGCCTAATTACGTTTACCCATTATTGAGAAATGGTGTGATTGATCCACACCAAAATGGTCACTTCCGAGATACCTAATATACGACAGCAAAAGAGCCTAGCAAGTAATTAATGTGAGTGCATTAAGTCATTATACAGAAGATATAAGAAAAACAAAACAAAAAATTGTGTGCACACCATCACCATCTGATTAACCTCACTTAAGCAAGGCTTTTGATCCATTTCAATTGAACTTGAAATTGGAAGAACAAAAAGAGGCAGAATGAGTCTAAAACAAGCATAACCCTGAGTTTGAAGCTATACAAAATTTTCATTGATTACTGCAGGAGAGGCTTAAACATCAAGTTGTTGTAGTTGTTGTGTGGAAGGAGAAATTGGCAATGAAGAATGAACCCAGGTTCGACAAATTGGACAAATGGGTGTCTTGAGAATCCATGAGTCAATGCAAGGGACATGGAAGCAATGTCTGCATTTAGGCAAAAACCTGCAGATATCACCAGCCTGGAAATTCTGTAAGCAAACAGCACAATCCACATCCTCTTTCTCTGCTAATTCCTTATTATACTGAAACCAAGGAAGCTTGTTCAAGTCCTCACTGCTCATTTTCTTCCCCACATCATTTCCAGATTCACCATTACCATTATTAATCTCTCTATCTTGCTCATTCGCTCTCCTGAAAGCCCTCCCAACGATGCACGCATGAATCGACACCAAAAGAGCCAAACCCAGAAACAGCAGTATCAGAGAAATCACAATCTCCATCACCATCATTCCCACTACTCCCCAACTCGATCTCACTATTATTATAATTTATGTAATCACTACTATTTTACCTCAAAGTCCCTACTTTTGTTGCTCCTTCAATTCTTATTTCAACCTAGCTAACTAACACTTGTTCGTTGCTTCGGCCTGGCCCCAGATTGCTGCCACGCCAAGCTATATTCTTTATTCTCTATATTCTCTCTCTACATGTCTCTCATCTCATCTAATCATTCCAAATCCAATACTTGTCAAAAAGAGAGAGAAAGAGAGAGAGCCACACACATACACACACACAACCTGATGGCTTGCGCCGTTACAATGTGCAACATTGTCATTGGTAGCATCGATATTCGAGACCCGATTCATGAGAATCTAAACACAAGAATTATTAAATTTAGGGTAAATTACACTAAAGGGTCTTGTGGTTTGGCCCATTTTCAGATAGGGTCCCTGTGGTTTAAAAAGTGTCAAATTGGGTTCTTGTGGTTTCCTCCGTTAGCAAATAGGGTCTCAGGTGATTTTTTTCCATCCAAATTAACAGAACCAGGTTAAAATGAATAAAACAAACTAAAAAGGGACCATTTTGAAATTTGAACCAAAATGCAAAGAGTAGAGAAACCCTATTGATTTGCGTCACTAAGCTTCGCACCTTTTTTCTCCTTCTCCTCTCCGGCGTCCCCCTTATGCCGACGGCCTCATCCGGTCAGATCAAGTCCAACTCCGTTCTCGTCGTCTGAGGTGGTTTCCCCTTTCTCCCACATTCCTGTCTCTGCAATCTCACCTTTGTCCCACTCTTCTTCACGTTAAACCTCTCGGCAATCTCTTCTTCACGATGAAGTTGGATAAGTGGTCTAGCCTGACTTTTTTTGCAACGTTTGTGCCATAAAAGTTGTTTAAGAGGTCTAGCCTGACTGACTTTTGTCGATTTCTTGTGTCTAAGAAAAAATTGTTTTCCTGACAAATGAGCATTTCTGATAGAATGGAAGTCTTCAGCTGGATTAATTAAAAGATTTGTTAGTAATCATACATGGTAGTATATTCTTATACAATGAAATGTCAGAGAAGAGATAGCCTGTGATGAAGCAGAGCTTGGTCCGAATGAATTTGCCGAAAGAATGCTCAGCCAGCAAAAGTTACAGGAGAAGGTAGAATGCAGTACTAATTTCTAAAAAACAGAAAAATGAAAATTTGGGTCTAACTACAATTTTGACATTAAGAAAGTTCCCTTATAGAAACTGGAGATGCTGGAGATGCCAGCGTAAGGGGGAAGCCGGAGAGGAGAAGGAGAAGGAAGGTGCGAAGCTTAGTGACGTAGATTGATGGGGTTTCTCTACTCTTTGCATTTTGGTTCAAATTACAAAATGGTCCTTTTTTAGTTTTTTTTATTCATTCTAACCTGGTTCTGTTAATTTGGATGAAAAAAAATCACCTGGGACCCTATTTGCTAACAGAGGAAACCACAAGACCCCAATTTGGCACTTTTTAAACTACAGGACCCTATCTGAAAATGAGTCAAACCACAGGACCCTTTTGTGTAATTTACCCTATTATTTATACACATCTTGCATGCATGCGACCGCGGGAAAAGAAGACAAAACTTTTAGTTAGTATTAAATTAAATAACCCAAAATTTAAGATCTTTTATTTTATGTTCTCTCTTGTAATTAATAAAATCCATGGGGAAATGCAACTTATATATATATATATATATATTTGTGGAGGCAAGGAGAAAATTGACTAGGATATGATTCATTCACTGATAGTCTTTTTTTTTTGGCCGAAATTCACTGATAGTCTGTTATGTTATATTTCTGCCAAATAATTATATAAATATTAGATTGAATTGGACAACTTTTTCGTCTCCGCGGGTCCTATAACTAATCACGGTTGATTAATTATTGTGCACAAATTATTATTTGACTTTGATATATACTAACCTAACTTATCTTACATATCATTCAAAATAATCTAAGTAGATTAACTAATTAATGACTTTATCAGAAGTAAGCATTTAGGATTAGTAACAGTTCTACTTTGCGCTTCACCTTGTTTAATATTGAGCAGTTCGACGTCGAATTGACATGTTATATATAGAAGTGAACTTTTATACTTAAAGTCACTTGCCATTTATATCTTTTACCACCATGCACAGTGGTTTATTTTAATTGCTTTTTTTTAAATTGGTTCCTCCTTTTTTTTTTTGGTCAGAAATTTGGACCCTCTTGAAGCAATCCTATAACGCAATATCCCTTCAAAATTGGAATTCTTGATTAAACAAATGGGCCTCCAGATTCAATTGTGTAGCCCATCCTACGGATTTTTTTGGGCTTTACAAGACTGTCCTTCAATCTTACCCCTCCTCTTGAAAGACCATTGCTGGGCCCTGTCAATTTTTAGGGCCATATATATATTTTGGTGGACAAAATAAGAAGCCTATCTTTTCTGCTCTGGAATATATATTTATATAGTCATTGGGATTAGTAACAATACTTCTGACCTAAAAAAAAAAAGGTTAAAGTTCACTTTTGGTCCCATAACTTTTGTTAAAGTCTCAATTTGGTTCTATAACTTTTTTTGTTGCACTTTTGGTCCCATATCTTTTGCTCAAGTTGCAGATTTGGTCCTGTGTTACACTTTTGGTCCCATATATTTGGGTCATGTTGCATAATTGGTCACATATATTTTGGTCAGATTGCAGAATTGGTCTCATATCTTTGGGTCAAGTACAAAATTGGTCTCATCTATTTGGATTAGAGTGAGACTGATGGTGAAACTTTTTGCAAAAATATGGGACCAAATTTGCAACCTGACCAAAAGATATAGGACCAAAAGTGATACGAGACTAAATTTGTAATTTTTTGCAAAGATATGGGACCACAAGTGTAACAAAAAAAATTATGAGACCAAATTGAGACCTTAGCAAAAGTTAAAAGTGCATTTTGACAAAAAAAAATAGTACCAGTACTACTTTGATAATAGTCCTTCAAACATTAAACATACATGATACATGTTTCTGCTATTTAATTAATCAGAATATTTTAAAAAATGTATGGTTCAGTCTTTAAAAATGTCAGAGTTATTACTTATTAATTTATGAAATATATGTATTTATCAATGAGGATTGATGGATAGTAAAATAAAAACAATTACGATCTCAACTGTATGTATGTCCAAAACTCAATAATTAATTAAATAGTTGAGCCATTTATCTCTTGAAAGCTAACTTAGAAATTTTTGAAACTCAAGAAAAGAATAATAATGCATGCATTCGTTTTCAAGGATAAAGATTACATACATTATTTTACTCAAAATATAATAAAGACAAATTATTGCACGTACAGTTTTTTAAAAAATAAAAATGTTAAATCAAAAGTGATCGAGTCAAACTTTTCTACCTTATTGTACGTAGTTTTTGGTTATATTTGCCGAAATTTGACTTTTACTCACATGAACAACTTGCAGCTAAAATATGTGTGTATCCAAAATATTTTAATTTTGACATGAAGATCTTTGATTTGAAGTGTTACTCGAGAACTACAAGTAGCTAAATTCATTATGTGGGAGTTTGTATAATTATGACCAACGAAGGGGAAAAAATCTTTATATAAGACAAAAGTAGCCAAATTACTTATTTTGTGGTAAAAAGATATATGAGTTGACAACTTAATTCTTCATAATTTAGTTTATATATATTTTAGACATTTTTTAAAGTGTTTAAGAGATAATAAAACTAATTATTAGTCTTTTGATCTCAGTTTTAAAGACTAATTTATAATAACAAAAAAATTTAAATATATTGATTTTATAATTTTTATGAACTAAATAGTATAAACTAACTTTTTAATAATTTAATTTTTAATTCTTATATGTCCTTTATTTNCTCTGTTAAAAATAACGGTGCACGTGATAATCACGTGCACCCTAAGTCGCGACCCTCCACCTTCAGTCATCTTCATTCATTCTAACCTTAATCCTCTTCCCTCACGGCCAATACTCCTCAAACCCTAAATCCCTAATCCTCATCGCCATTTACCTCCTCCACTACTTCAATCGCACCATCCTCTACCCTCTCCGACTCCTCAAATCGCGCGATTCCAAAACCGCGCGCGGATTTCCACTCAGCATCGCGGCGATGGCGTTCGCGTTCAATATCCTGAACGCGTACCTGCAAGCCAGATCGGTGTCTCATTACAAGAACTACGATGCCGATGAGTGGTTCTGGTGGCGATTCGCCGGCGGAATCTCTGTGTTTCTGTGTCGAATGTGGATGAATGTGTGGTCCGATCGGGAATTGCTCAAACTGAAGAAGCAAGGTAAGGGTTATGTGATTCCGAGAGGAGGGATTTTTGAGATTGTGAGTTGCCCTAATTATTTTTCGGAGGTTGTAGAATGGTTTGGGTGGACATTGATGACTTGGTCTTGGGCTGGATTAGGGTTTTTCTGCTATACATATGCGAATTTAGTGCCTAGGGCTAGAGCAAATCATCAATGGTATTTGGATAAATTTGGGGAAGATTATCCAAAGAAAAGAAAGGCTGTTATTCCGTTCTTGTATTGATTGATTAATCGTTTAAGACTTTTTTCCGATGAGCAGATTAATCTTTCTTTGTTTTAGAGCTTTAATGGCGGAAACAAGTNAGTTTTTTTTTTTTTTACCATAGATCCTAATGTGTTAACTATACATACAACTATACAAGTTATAAATAAGAACAGCAAGTTTTGGTTTTTTGTAGGAGTGGGTACCACCCTCTGTCCTTTCTCTTTATTATATAAATTCCAATTCTGTAACCCATAGCTTTATTGCCATTGTCAATATCTCAATGATGCTAAAGGCATATAATTACAGCATTCACTCCAAATTCTTGAATCTTTGTATCACAACATACACTCAGATCATATATAAATATATGTATGTATATCTTTTATCGAATCATAAAGCATGTAAATTTTGGTATCTTTTAATTTAATATGTATGCTTTACTATAATCAACAGTCAAGACTATTCTTTGCATAAAAATCAACCAAATGAATTTTGTTTTTATCAATAAATTTGTTTTCTTATACATGATTCAATTTGAATTCAGAATACCATATTTGTTTTCTTATATATGATGATTGGATTCCAGTCTTTTTCAAGAAAGGGTGAGATCCAACGTCGTCTATGATGTTATTTTGCTTGTAGTGAGGATTAATTTATAAATAAATGATCGTGTCAATAAGTAAATGTGAATTAAAAGCTTCATTATACTCACCTAATTTACTATATTAAGCATGCATATATTGGAACTAGGGGTTGGCGTGCCCGTTATATGCATGTAACGTTTGAATTGATTTAAAGTTGAAGATTATATTAAATTTTTATATTGATAAAAGAGTAAGTTTGGGACCAATTTGAGAAATTATACAAATATGTAAGACTTATCTAAAATAAATAAAATATTTACTACCAATTTGAAATTACCTCATATGGAAGAGTGAGTGGAGAGAGAGAGTGGTGACATTTTTTAATTTTTAATTGTTTTTTGTATTTTTTTAATTCATTTATTTTTTTAAAGAAGTGGGAGGAGTGAGTGGGGAGAGAGAGTGGTGATTTTTTTTTATTTTTTAATTTTTTAATTCACTATTTTTTATCAACCATAAAGTGTGGAGCCATATAATATAGTATAGATGGTTGGGAAGGAGAGGATCGAAAAAACAAATGCAATGAAAAAGTGGAGAAAAAATAGGAATATGTTCAGAAGAAAAGGGGTTTTACACATTTACGTATTTAATTAGCAAAAATAATAATTTAATTTGCTGAATTATGAAGTTGGTATAAAAAATGATTGGGATGGATAAGATAGCCGACAACCAATAATATGATCAAGATCAATAATAATAATTTGCGTAAACTACTTCAGACATAATGATTGTCATTTTACAGATATGCACTTGTTTTGAGAGGATTGAAAGTATTTTGCGATTAGGAGTCTTGAAAATATTCCTTGTCAATAATTAAGAACATTGTTGCTTTGTACAATGAATTTTTCAGCCAAAAAGAAAGAATAATTAATAACTTTGTTTTATTTTAAAGAAATAAAATATGAATCCAACCCTTAAAAAAAACTTATAACAAACATTATACTTTATAATATCTTGTGATCTAACTAACTCATTATGGTGATTTAATACTTTTCTTACCCAAATTAAAAAAAGTAGTGAAAGTTAAGTAAGTTTCAATAATTTACAAATAAATTGAAAATGTGGATCAATAATTATGCATTGAAGCAGTCTAATTTGTTGTGCTTGAACCAAGAGCCAAATCTCACCAAGATTTGTAAAATAATTTGGAAACTAATTAATTATAATTAATTTGAGATATTAAATTCCTTAGTGTATTAATTTTCCCTTAGTTAAGAAAAAGAAATTAATTGGCTTATAGATTTGAGTTTTCCTTTTTATTTTTTGGTTGAGATATTGTTCCTTGTACAATTGTGTTCACATGTTCAATTAGTTTGAACTGAATGTATGTTAGTTTAGATCGATGATTTAACCATATATATCATTATATTACAATCGAGTGGCACATTTCTTTTAGGATGAATAAGTTTTATTTATTGGAATTGGATCAATCTCTTGACATGAAATTAGAACTAAAAATAAAATTGTTTATAAAAATTTCTGAGATATACAACATGAAAATAGAAATTTACACACCGCTCAAAAAACTACCTTACAAATTTTACACCTAGCAATTTTTTTTCTCTGAATTGATCCTATATATATACTCAGATGGAAAGTGAATAATACCCTTGACTGTAATTTGTAAGTCTTCATTCAGTGAAAAACTGAAACTGGTGACAAAAATTAACTCCATAAAAGTAATTACTTGTTTAGGAAAATTAGGAGAAAAGACAAAGTGCGTTGAGAAAGCAAGTAATTATATGTGTTGTTTTGTCAGACCAAAAAACAAATTATCCTGTGTTTTCCAAATAAAGAAAGTATCTTTTTTTTTTGGTAGGGGAAAGTATCCTATTTTTGTTGGTACAGAAAAAAAAAATGGTTCATTTTGTCATTTTGTGTTTGATGCATCGCTAACAAGTTTGTGATGCATAGGGTCCCTGAAAAAACAAAAGCCAAAATAGTTTTAATATAATTCGATGCCTTAAGTCCTACTCAACAATTTCATTGAAACAATTTCACTATTTATAATTTTTGGATAGAAAATAAATTATAAACTCTCTTCAACACATTTTTAAATAAAAATTGATAAATCTCTTTCAATGACACACAACTATCCAACTTTCATCACACTCATAGTAGTTCACTAGTTTGTGGTGTACGTATAGAAGCTCATATATCTCATCCCTTTATATACAAATCTCTCAACTCTAATTCCTCGCTTATTTTGCGTGATGTGGATTTAAAATGAATACCTTATAGTTTCTCCAGTTCAATAAATAAATAATTATAATCAATAAGAGACACTGACTGAATACATGCATGCATAGTAAGGAGTGATGACTCAAATGAATTCAATATATTGAGTAGATTCGTTCAGCTTATTAATTTAGCAGTTTAAATTAGTATTTTATCGATTCATATAATCTCAAGTTAAATAATCTGATTTATATTATTTATAATCGTGAATTAAATGAACTAAGAGAAATTTACTATTTGGTCCCTCATTTTTCACAGTTTTAACGATTTGGTCCCAGCATTATTGAAATACAACATTTAGTCCCTCAATAATTATTAAAGTCAACTAGTTAGTCCTTATAGTCTCTCTCCGTTACCTACAGTGATGGCTTGAGCGTTAAATGCACATGTGACATGTTAAATATCATATATTAATTAATGCTATATATGCAATTATTACGTCTTTCAGTTTTAAAACTCAACTATTTGGTTCATCTTCCCTTAATTTTTACCTTCTCTAAAAGGGTTTGGTTTGGTTTTTTTATTAGGTTTGTTAATTCGGTTCAGTTTGATTTAAGTTATTAGGATGTCAGATTGACATTTAACGGCATCATGACAACACTTAATATACATGTCATCAAGTTACCTGTAGGGTAATAACTAAGAGACTAAATAGTTGACGATTATGATAAATAAGGGGCTAAGTAGTCTATTTCGATAATTGATGGACCAAATTGACAACTTGATAAAAAAAGAGAAACCAAATAGTATCTATTTTTTCACGTTTTCTAACATGGAAAGAAAGAGCGCCAAAACTCATCCTTCAATGTTGGAGCAAGATGGCTTGTCCATCAAACTCTATCCCTAATGTCTCTCTGTGCTTGATTCTCTCTGAAACCCATCATCATCTTCATTCCTCACCACAAGAAACCCTAACCAGGCAAGGAGGAAGAAGAAGAAGAAGAAGAAGATGATGCTTAAATCTGATCTCCAATACTACGCAGCTTCTTCTTCCTCTGCTTTCCGCACCCATTTCCCCCATTCCTTCTCTCTCCGCAAAAAAGTCCCATGGTGGGACCAAATTCTCGATCCCAAATCAAAATTCGTCGACCGATGGAATCGAACATTCCTCTATGCTTGCTTCGTCGCCCTCTTCCTCGACCCTCTCTATTTCTATTTCCCCATCATCGGCGCACAGAGCTGTTTGCAAATGGACATCGCTCTCGGCGTTTTCGTCACTTTCTCTCGAACCCTAACCGATCTCTTCTTCGTATTCCACATTGTTCTCAAATTTCGCACTGCCTATTACCAATCTCGCTCATTCGGCATCGGCGATCTCGTTACGGACCCTAATCTCATCGCCGTTCGATACCTCAAGAACGATTTCACCGTCGATGTCCTCGCTTGCCTACCTCTCCCTCAGATTATGATCTGGTTCGTCATTCCTGCGTTTAAAGATACCACCGCCGCTCACGCCAATCACGCTCTCTCTCTCATTGTTCTCATTCAGTACGTTCCTCGCTTCTTTCAGATTTTCCCTCTCCAACGCCGGATTATTAAAACCAGTGGCCTCATCACCAAGACCGCTCTCGCCGGATCTCTCTACAATCTCGGCTTCTATGTGCTCGCCAGTCATGTCAGTCATATATCTCTTCAATAATCATTAGGGTAAATTTCATTTTGGTACTTTAAGTTATAGATGAGTTTTATTTTGGTATCCGTTCTTTCAAAAATAATATTTTAATATTCTGTTCTATTGAGCATTTTGGCATCTAAAATTCTTCTTTCACTAACTTTTGACGAAAAAAAAGCATTATGCAGGTCACCTGGTGAAAAACAAAAACACGGTAAACTCAGATTTCACGGTCCAGCCTATGAAAAACACAAAATCATCTGCCTTCAAATACGTACTGAATCGTGTTTTTTTTAGGCTGAGTCATAAAATTTGAGTCTAGTATGGTGGATTTTGTGTTTTTCACGGAACATAATTCCTCAAAATAAATGGATTGGTTATGCACATTACCTGCTGTCTCACCTGACATTTTTGGAGAAATGTTAAGTGTGACACTGCATATGCTTTTTTCTGTCAAAAGGTAACGAAAAAAAATTGGTATCGAAGTGCTAAAATAGAACGGTATCAAAATATCACTTTCAAAAGAATAGGGTACCATAGTGGAACCAGTCCAAACCTCACGGTATCAAAGTGTAATTTATCCTAATCATTAGAATGTAAAAACAATTGTTTGGTAATTAATGTAAGTGAATGGTTGCAGATTTTGGGGGCTTCATATTATTTGTTGGCAATTCAACGTCAGTCTACGTGTTGGATAGAAACTTGTATGAAGGAGATGAATGGGACGCACTCTCCTTCGTGTATACCTGCATTTCTTGATTGTTACAAAGTGAATGATCCTGCACGGGATGCTTGGTACCACCAGACTCAGCTTACCGCCGTCTGTGACGCCAAGAATGAGCAGAGTCCCTTTGTGTTTGGAATGTACGCTGATGCTTTCACAGATGAAGTTGCTTCCTCTAACTTCATCGAGAGATACTTCTATTGCCTCTGGTGGGGTATGAAGAGTTTATGGTATATATGCCCTGCTTTCTTAATTCTTTAAGGGAATGTTGTCTTTCTTTGTTTCAACTTGTTTTAACTTGAACCCTTTTGATGATTATGTGCAGTGCATATGGACAAAATCTAGAAACAAGTACCTTCGCTTCGGAGTCTTTGTTTGGCAGTTTCATCTGCATTGCAGGTCTAATTCTCTTTGCGCTTCTCATTGGTAACATGCAGGTGTCCACATTTGTTCAATAGTATTTGCTTATAGTTCATATTATCACAGTCTCTTTGTAGTTCTTTGTTGTTTAACTCTGTTCTTTCTATCCTTCTTTTTGTTCGGGTACAGAACTATCTTCAATCTATTACTGCAAGACTTGAAGAGTGGAGGATTAAACAAAGAGACACAGAAGAGTGGATGAGGCATCGCCAACTTCCCCCAGAACTGCAAGAGCGTGTTCGTCGTTTTGTACAATTCAAATGGCTAGCCACTAGAGGTGTAGATGAAGAATCTATTTTGCGAGCTTTGCCTTTGGACCTTAGGCGTCAGATTCAGAGGCATCTTTGTCTAGCTCTCGTCCGTCGGGTACAGTATTTACTACTATACATTAGATGCCGAATTTAGATCCCTTGTAATGTACTATATGTGTAGTGCTGATAGAGAAAGAAACACTTAAAGAGAAAGTGTCAAAGGTATGACCGGTGTGGGTCATACTAACATTTTCTTCCTCTAACTATTTCTTTTTCTCTCAACACTACACCAGTAGCACTACACCTGTAGTACACTACAGGAAATCCATGTCCTAAGATGCCTCAATTTCCTCAGACTCAATTAATGTTCTGTAATGTTGTAATGTGTTCAGGTTCCATTTTTTGGTCAAATGGATGATCAGTTGCTAGATGCGATATGTGAACGGCTTGTGTCATCCCTGAACACAAAAGACACGTACATAGTGAGGGAAGGAGACCCAGTGAAAGAGATGCTTTTCATCATAAGAGGACAAGTAGAGAGCTCTACAACAGATGGTGGGAGATCAGGATTCTTCAACACCATAACACTAAGACCAGGTGACTTCTGTGGTGAAGAGTTGCTAACATGGGCTTTGGTTCCCACGGCTAGTATCAGCCTTCCATCTTCAACTCGAACTGTTAAGACCCTCACTGAGCTGGAAGCATTTGCACTCAGAGCAGAAGATCTCAGATTCTTTGCCATCCAGTTCAAGCGCCTGCATAGCAAGAGAATCCAGCATGCCTTCAGGTACCATTCTCATCAATGGAGGGCTTGGGCTACTTGCTTCATCCAAGCTGCTTGGAGACGCTATATGAAGAAGAGGCTGGCATTGTTGCTTTTGGAGAAGGAGAACGAGAACATGCCAGCATCAATAGATGGTGATGATAAAGAATCTGCTTCTGTTGGGAATAGTAGTTCCAAAGGGAAGAAGGCTGAAATGATCCTGCAAGTTGGAGGGCTAAAAGCTACACTTTTTGCTTCCAAATTTGCTGCTAACGCAAGAGGGATGCTTCAGAAAGTGACCATCCCAGATGAAAGCAGCTTGAAGATGCCTAAGTTGTTTAAGCCCACAGACCCTGACTTCTCAGCAGACCATGAAGATTAGATGTTTAAGGTCTAGTTGAGTTCATTCTTTTTGTATCTTTGTCATGTATACTTAAACCAAGGCTTTTTTGTCCTCTCTGTAGATTACCCAAGTTGGAGTATATATTAATATAGTATAAGATAATTGATTCCCTTTAATACGTGGAATCCAATAAGATACATCATACATGTATTATATATATCTATCTGTGCTAGCTCGCTGCATGATTCTTGTTAAATCATTAATTATTATGTCAATTCATTGTCTAATCAGAAAAATTCAGGTAATTATCCTAATGGGGACAAATCAATTTTCAATGCACAGTCTCATCACTCTTTAATTTTGTTCTTTTATATGATGATTGGATTCCAATCTTTTTTCTTGAAGGGTGCGATCCAACGTTGTCTATGATGGGATATTCTTTTGCATGTAGTGAGAATTAATTTATGAATATATAGATACTCATGTCAATAAGTAAATGTGAATTAAAAGCTTAATTATACTCAGCTAATTTACTATATATATTAATCAAGCATATCATTCTGGAACTGTTTGGAAGGAGGAAAAAAAATACATGCAATGAAACAAGAGGAGAAAAATTAAGACGCACATAAGAAAGGGGTTTTCCGTCATTTAATTAACAAAAACAATAATTTAATTTGCTGAATTATAAAGTAGGTAGAAAAAAAAATGATTGGGTTAGATAAGATAGCTGACAAGCAATAATATGATCAAGATCAATAATAATGCTCTGCCTAATGCCCTAATTAAACTACTCCAACAATAACGATAGTTAATTTATGATATTACAGATATGTATCTGTTTTCAGAGTTTTGAAGTTATTTTGTGATCAGGAGTTTTGAAAATATTCTTAAATCAATAATATTTAGGAACGTTAATGCTTTGTTCAATGAATTTTCAGTCGGCCGAAAAAAAAAAGAATAATTAGGAACTTATTTTATTTTAATGTTAAAATATCATTTTGCTCCCTAATATTTATCTTGATTCTATTTTGATCTTTAATTTTTTTTTATGAGAATATAACTACAAATAAAACTGTTTATAAAAATTTCTATGAGATATACAACATGAAAACAGAAATTTACAAACCACTCAAAAAAGTGTATACACCTTATAAATTTTACACCTTGCAATTCTTTTTCCCTGAATTGATCCTATAATGAATACCCTTGACTGTAACTTGTAGTCTTCCGTGAAAAACTGAAATTAATGACACAAAAATTAACTCCATAAAAGTAATTACTTGTTTAGGAAAATTAGGGGAAAGGACAAAGTGTGATGAGAAAACAAGTAATTGTTCTGTGTCTTCCAAAGAAAGAAAGTATCCTATTTTTGTGGGTACAGAAAGAAACAAATGGTTCATTTTGTGTTTGATTCACAGCCAGTGAAGGCCGTAGGAAGTGATGTATCACTAACAAGCTTGTGATGCATATTGTCCCAAAAACACAAAATGAGAGAGACCAATGTCATTCACCATTTAAATCCACAATTCAACACTTTTCAATGTCATTTCCTTCATGGGTCACTTGTACCCAAATTAGTTTTAATCTTTTATCCTCTAACAGACTAGCTACTATAATTAGACTTGGAGCTTTTTTTTTGTTTTTTTTTTCAAAATTTTGTTTTTTGTAGAGTAATTCTCATTTTCACTGTTGTTTCTTTCTCTGTAACTAATTTCTTAACAACACCATTCATCACCATTTTCTGCTTCTGGATTAGATTGTTACTTCAAGGTTGCAGCCATGGTTAACACTGACACCATTAGAACCGCCGTAGGAATACTTGGTCAGTCCACCATAACCTTCAATTGCTGACACATTTTTAACATGAAAATTTAAATTTGTTGGATCAGAATTCAGAACCCTTTTGAATAAAGTTTCCATTTTTGTTATTTGTCAATGAATCAATGAAGAGCTTCTCTCAATCTCCCATGGATCTTGTTTGCAGGAAATATCATCTCTTTTGGGTTATTCATCTCTCCCCTGTAATTTCTCTCTTTCTCTAATTAATAAATTGTCAAGATTCATAAACACACATACCCATATAATTAGATTGCATGAATGGTGAGATTAACATGTGATAATTAAATTAAATGTGGATGCAGCCCAACGTTTGTAAAAATAGTCAAGGCAAAATCAGTGCAAGAGTTCAAGCCAGATCCTTATTTGGCGACAATACTCAATTGTTTAATGTGGTCTTTCTATGGAACCTCCCTTGTGACCAAACACAACATTCTTGTCCTCACTATCAATGCCATAGGATTCGTCATTGAGATATGCTATATTCTCACTTTCCTCTTTTACTCCAATTGGAATAAACGCGTGAGTCACTCTCTTAGTCTCTTACATACATATTCATGCATCAGTCATTCTCTTTCTTTTCAAAATTTGAATCGTATATCTCACTAAGTTGATTAACCCATTTCAGAGGAAGATCTTATTTGTCCTTCTGATTGAAACCATTTTCGCTGTAGTAGTCATATTTTGTACCCTGCACTTCGTTCACACCCTCAAGCAAAGAAGCTTGATTATTGGCATCATTTGTATAGTCTTCAATATTCTTATGTACTTTTCACCCTTGACTGTCATGGTATGTCTTAAAAGTTTAACTTTTTTTTTTTTACCATTATCAAATCATGGCCTTAATTATATTGGGTATTCATAATTTGCGCTCCCTCTGTTTCTCTCCCTCTCTCTCTCGTGTTGTGTGTTTCTTTTTTTGCTTTTAATGAGCAGCGTTTAGTGGTCAAAACGAAGAGTGTGAAGTACATGCCATTCTTACTTTCACTTGCTAACTTCGCCAATGGAGTCGTCTGGGTGATTTATGCTTGCTTCAAATGGGATCTCTTCATCGTGGTAATGTGACATTAACAATTAAAAGTTTATTCATATTATTATTGTTGTTGTTTTCACTTGAAACTAACTCAACGGCTTCTCCAATATCAGATTCCCAATGGTTTGGGAGCACTTTCTGGATTGGTGCAGCTCATCCTCTATTGCACTTACTACAGAACAACTGACTGGGGAGACGAGGGAGAAAGATCACAATCACAAATCGCAATGGGCTACGTCTAATCACTGAACAAGATATGATGAATGGATGGAAAATTCACTGAAAAAAAGATTGAATCTCAATCTTGTGCATTCAAAACATTGTTCCACACTAACACATTTAGTCATTCTTTTGGGCTGTATGCCCCAACAATGTATTATATAGCGACCCTTTTGAAATAGTTGACAAGTAAATAGATTCAATTCAATCACTTCATCAGGAGTCAGGACTATTACAAATAATATATATATATATATAATAATGGTAATTACAAGGCCAAGCTGAAATTAATACCCATATTCTACAAAACCCAAACCAAGGGTGAAAATAAGAACAAAGAAAAGAAAACAAAGAGGTGTGTTTCATCCATCCTATACTCAGCCACCGTATATGTATTCCTCCCAAATTGGAATGCAAATTCTGTTTTCTCACCATAGATACATATTGATTCTAAAAACAATGGAATTACTATACCCAACAAATTTATCGTTTACAGGATTAAGGGACTAATAAATAATAAGGCTCATGGTCCTCTGTGCTTGCGGAAACAAAGACAACCTTGCTGCTGATCAGGGGGGATCATACCTCCACCTTTTGATGTGTCAATGGCTTCTAGCATGGAAACCACTTCATCCATCTCGGGTCGCTTGTCAGGATTGGCATCCCAGCATCTTCTCATTACATTTGCTAGAGAATTTGGGCAACATCTCGGTATCTCTGGTCTCAGATTCTGAGATTTCCAACAGAAAAATAACATTTTGAGGGTCTCATTCTAAAACCTCAATCAACAATCATGTGCTGCTCAAGTGACATAACCAATTCAAACAGAAAAAAAAAAACTGTTTACCTGACGAACTACGGCTGAAGTGACTTCCGAGAAACTTAGGTCAGGGTATGGCATGTCACAGCAATATATCTCCCATAAACAGATGCCAAAACTGTACACATCGCACTTCCTGTTATAGGGGTTGCCATTTAATACCTGGAAGACGTCAAAGGATGTGAATAGTCAATTATGCAAGCTTCCTTTTTCATTAAATTAACAACTTTTTCTCCTCCTTTTTCGCATGCTATTTGCTACCAGAATTAGGTTTTGTGAAAAAGAAAAAGTCATTTTAAAAATGCAGTGCTAAATTATAAGAGATGTCCATGTGTTGTAGTTCAAAAAAACTAATAACAAACAAATAAATAAGTGCGAATAAGTTTTTCATCTTTAACTTGTAAAGGTTTCTATAGATTCAAGCTACACACCTCTGGAGCCATGTAACCAAGTGTACCAGTCTCCCCTGTCATGTCATTAGGATTTGAAGCCTCGACACGTGCTACTCCAAAATCAGCAATTTTAACTGTACGTGCCTTATCCAATAACATGTTCTCTGTCTTTACATCTCTGTGGACGATCTTTTGAGAATGCAGATAACTCAACCTGCAAAATCAAGTGAATTGAGTTTGCATGTTATACATAAAACTCATAAGACAGTTCTCGTTCTCAAACTGCCGAACCACAATTAAGGGAACAGAAAATACCCTCTTGCAAGATCTAGTGCCAGCTGGATGACCACCTTAAAAGGTAACTTCCTTCTCCTATTCTTTATTAGGTAAGTCTTCAGACCCCCAGGAAGATACTCCACGACTACACAGCAAACATTGCTAGGCATGCTGATTAGACCATCATCGGTTTGTATCTGTAATTCTGCTGACCCCATTGTTGCTCCTATAAACTAAACATGGAAAAAGAAAATTGATTAAGAAACTATGGGTAAGGCAAACCACGGGACAAGTGCATAATAGTAATACTAATACCCTTTAAAAAATTAAAAAACTGATAGCTATCATTTGATGGAACAGAAAACAAAATATGCGAGAAAGAGAAGGGAGAGGTGCATTATAGGTAGCCTTGCTCTCTATATCTGCAGAATCGGTTCTCCCATAAAAGAGACGAACAAAGACCAAGAAACCCACCAATGGATGGACTTGCATGTACCAAAGATAAAGAATATATATTATTGATGTCAAAACTGATGAGAGTTCATTAAGGGTAGACATCTTAATTCTTTCAAAGAACTTATTCATGTTATGATGATATTACAGTATACAACTAATACTCAAGTTTGTGCAACAAAAGGCAGGCATTTATCACAGTCCTCACCCCTCTTTTAAAGAATGTAGAAAATATATATTTGACTATGCTAGTGCTACATTAAAATTCACATGCTCACCCAATAAAACAACAAAATTGAAATTTCAGAAAATTTAAACTAACCTTGGTGACATTAGGATGATCAAGTTTATGCCAAACAGCAACTTCCTGCATAAATGCTGACCTTAATGAAGCAATTTCAGCCTCAGACCTGTGGCCTTCTTCACCCCAATCCAGCAATTTAACTGAACATAGAGGGAGCAACCAAGATGATTGCCATCAGTCATATGCAGCAAAGCCAATCAATAATTTAGTGAGAATAGTGAACAAGCAAAAAGTATTAAAATTTCGTATCAAAATTCTTGCGTTCTAGAAGAAGAAAGTAAAACATATTTCCAGAGGTAGTTGTTTCTAGTTGACCACGTTATATCTACTCTTTTTTTTTGTCAACAATACCAGCAGAACAAGACCACCAACTAGTATCACATGAAATTTCAGAAGTAAAACATCATCCAGTTGTTGCAGTTTCCGCAATTTTAAGTTTTCAACCCTAGCCCGTGTAGAAATCACGGATTGCACAAAGAAAATCCAGAACGACCCATCACCCAATTGTTGTGAAAGTCAACTCTTCCCAAAAAAAAATTGAGTCTCCTCGTCGAGATGGGGAAGATGAATCGAAGCAAAAAAAAAATCAAATTCGTCCACCATTAAATCCACCCGAACTGATGTGATGAGTTTGCTGAATCGACTCAGAATCAACAGTAATTGCATCAATAGAAATAAACCAGAATTAAAAAATTAAGCCCGACAGAGAAAGATACTAACCGGCGACGTCTTGGGCGTCGTAGATTCCGCGATGGACGGTGCCGAAAGTACCACGAGCAATTACAGCCTTGATGATGAGCTTAGAAGGGTCAATTTCCCAATCCTGCGTTTGTCTCCTGAAGACAGTGGTGGTTTTGATGGCACTAGGGCTGATGGCAATATTAGTAGCACCAAAAGCAGCATCGTCTTCTTTCCTTTTGTTCTTCTCCATAGTCAATGCCTTGTTCAAGTGCCTCTCTAGCTGCTCATCGATGGCCTTCAAATCAATCTGATCCGCCCGAACAAACCCGTCACTTCCTTCCTTCATCTTTGCTTCTTCTTCTTCTTTTCCTTCTTGATTGATTACCTTCTTCTTCTTCCTCCTCTGCTTCTTCTTCTTCTTCTTCAGCGGGTAATGATAATAGTAATAGGGTTCTTCAGAGCAGAAGCAGAAATGAATGAAACTTGTGTTTGTGCTTGTTGTGGCTCTTTCTTTCTCTCCGCAAATATGCGAGGGACTCTACAATCATCCATGTGGGCACATGGAATTGCCTGCGCATAAACGTGTGCCTCTGACCCACTTGCTCTTCTCTTCTCTTCATCCTCCCCGCTATTTATTACCATTTTTTTTTTTAATTTTCAACTTTTATTTTTCTGCCAATAGTTTTACCAAAAAAAACTAACCTAATAAATAATACCAACCTCCGAAGTCAAATATCTAAATAATAATTTTTGTTGTATAAAAAATATTATCAGGCCAATTCTTTATTCTTAAGTAGAAAATTTACAAGAGAGAGATTAATCATTACTATATTTCACGATAAATACTCTGACTTAGATAAAGCATTTTTAAATAATAGGATATACTTTCGGTATTTTCACTAGGTCGTTTAAGCAAGTGTCGGGGGTACGATCCCTGCCTTGTGCATGCAGCAACCAATTGGCTAACGGCAAACCCTTAAATGAAGCTCAGATCCGCGGAGGATTAGTCCTTAACCCATCGAGCTGGGGAATACTTGGGAAACAAAAAAAAAATAATAGGATATGCAATTTTTTTGAGCAAAATTTATATAAATCTTTTTGTATTTTTTTTATATTGTAAATTTCTTCAAAAAAATAGTTTTTTTATACGAAAAAATAATGAAGAGTACAAACAAAATTGTCTATGAATTACGTCCAATAGAATGAATTTGCCACATTATGAGAGTTCATGGGAATATTTAGGTCATAACTCTGAGAACGAGATAAACTCAACAGCACTCATGTGATTGGTGGCTATAGAGCTATAGTTATTAAAAACATTAACATAAAACTTAACAGAAGACTGAATGGACCTAATAGCTATGGATAAATAATCTTTGTGCTCTTCCAAACAATCGTTCCTACATCTCCAGATAGCATCGAGTCCCACCAAAATGGAAAGCCACAACTCGAAAGAGAGAGATTGGTTCTCAACGAAAAAAAACTGTTGACACATAGTAAAAATTTTGTGTATGTTCTCTTTTATCAATCTCATCTTTAATCTAATATAAAATATTACAGCAGATTCTAATGTTGTCTAATGAAAAATAATCTAATTCATTAACACTAATACTGTATCATCAAGCAAATATTGATGATACAGTTAATAACAATATAACATATATATAGATATTTTAAAAATCTGATTCATTAACTGACCCAACAAAATAGTTTTAATTATAAATAAAATAAAAGTATAAAGATCTAATTAAAAAAAATTGTAGAAATTTAGTTAAAAATTGATATAAATTATAGGGACTAACATAATAACTAAACCCTTTCATTTTAATTTCTTACACATTAATTACTCTAAAAATTTTCTTCTCAACTTAGTTATTAATAAATATTTTTAATTATCAGTGCTATTTTTAAACAAAATATTGATAATGTAGAATTTTTTAAATAGTAATTTGACTTTTTAATTAATGGCATGATATATTAATTATATTATCTCAATTAAAATTTGGATTGATGGAGTAATATTGATAGCGGAAGATTTGAAAGGGACCAAATTAAACAAAATTGAACAGAGACCAATTTAAGACAAATCTAATATGCAATACATTGAAAAAGAATTTTAATCATATGATATTGCTAGTTTCAAAACACTAAAATTAGATTAAAAATAAAAATAATTTATCTTGTATTCAATAAATTTCTTGTCGATAATTTAATATTAAATTGTACTAAGATCCCTGAATTTTAAACTTGACGGATAAATTCTCTAAATTTTCAATTTTACTCACTTAATAATTCTAAATAGTCTCACTTTTTTGAAAACTCAAGGGTCCTAATAAGTGAATAAAATTAAAAGTTCAAAGGATATATCTATCAAGTTTTTAAACTCATGGGATTTTAAGTGAGCATAGTTGAGAACTCGGAAAGTTGATCTGCCAAGTTTTTAAACTCAATGGTGTTTTATGCCCATGACCTAAAATTCAATGGGTCTTAGTACAATTTATCCATAGTTTAAATGTTATTAGTAAAATAAACATATAATTTTTCTTTTTGTTGTCTGCCTAATCCCTAAGCCAAAGTTTTATCCTGACTAATTTAGACTTGATATGCATTGAACATATAATTATGACGAGACAACCTCTCAATGGAAGTTGCTACATTTACAAGTACTCGAATTTTGACACTTTAATTGTTTAAACGATATTAAGTCACTTATCACTTAAACGACCAGATGATAAATTTATACGTGTAATAAGTTTGTGTCATTGAAAATTAGTCATTAAAATTGAACTTAAGGAACTAATTAAATTGTATTGTCTCTAATATTTCATAAGTAAAATAAGTAAACTAAACATTGGATGATTAATTTACCAACTATATCTTTTAAATAACAAAGCATATAGTTACTCTTATTAATATTTGAAATAATGCAAGAAAATGTAAAGAAAAGTTTTGTTTAAAAAATATATAAAGAAAAGTTACCAAAAAAATCAATAACAATAAACTTATAAATTGACAAGGCCTAGTTGATTATAAGTTTATAGCTTACAATATAAAAATTGGATCCTCTAAATTTAATTTGTCTAGATTCTTTGTATTTAGGTCATTTTTGACCGTTTGATTTCATATTCACCACTAAGATTTTGACATATGGCGAGCTCTTTTATTGAAACACACTTTTTCATCAAATGAAACGGTATATTTTGCTCCTTATCAGTGAGTGTCCAATTACAAAAAAAAAACTTTAGAGGAAGAATGAATCCAGAGGATGTGAATCGTATAATATAGAGTTCTAAAGCTAGATGTATCTAATTATGAGAAAAATTAAGACAATTTATATATATATATATATGAATACAAAATTTTAATTATGGAGTTTAAGAATGTTATATTCTTTCAACAGAAAGATCAGTGGGAGGGATATAGAGAACAAAAGCACCTAAATTTTAAAAGCAACCATAATTGTTTTGTGTAAAGTAATTGACTGATTTAGCGCTGAAGCAAAGTTCATTATCCATAATAAACCGTAAATCCTGTCTTACTTTTTGATATGATAGCGTAATAGTGATTATTTCTCTTTCTTTTTTTTTTTTGGCCCATAAGTTAAAATAATTTAGAGTAGGAGCTATGTTCTTAGGATTATAGGAGATAACACGCTTTGTAACGTTTTTTTTTATGAGTTAAAATAATTAGCGCAAGCATTTAGATTAAGGTTCACGATTTACTCACGCCTCTATATATGGTCAACCATACTTTATCTAAAGTGATGCTATTATAGATTTTATCATACACTATTCTTATTAATACTACAGTTTTTTATCTTTTAATTAAATGTAATTTTAAATGCGGTTGATAAGAAAAATCATAAACTTGTTTAATTTTTTATTGAATAAATATTAATTATATCACAATTTATAATTGATATCAACTAATTTGAACTTTGAAAAACTATGCTGTGATGATCTCAAGAGGAAAGGTATTAAGAATTTTGGATGCGATGGTTTTTTTTTTTTCTTGCAAGGAAAGATGAAAGAAAAAAAGTCCCCCACAATAATTAATCTGAATATGACAATATATACAAATCATAGCCATTACATATGAAGTCTTCTCATTGATAATATTTAAATAATTTTATTATATTATGTATACAATTACTTAAATAATGCGATTTTTCTATTTTATTTGTGCATGCTTAAAATTTCCACAAAAGTTCACACAGTTCCATTATTTTCAATAATTATATATAAATATCATGATTTAATCTAGCAATTAAGAATAAAAATTCTTAAAGACTATATCTATCAATTATATTTGAAAAAACAAACAAGTCGCTTTCTGATATATTGACATGTTATGAATTTAATATTTGAAAATTTAATTTATACACTTCAATTCATTTGAGTTGTTTATTATAAATTAGTTTTTAGAGATAGATTCAACTATAATAATTGCATGCAGAAACTAATATATATATATATATATTAAATTTTTTTAAAATGAAATTTTCAACTCATATTTTATAAGCATTCGGAGGAAAGTAAAACCATACAATAATAAGAGCAATTTTCCTTCATTTCCATTGAAATTTGAAACTCTTTCGAATTTCTCTATCATTAGAAGGTCTATTGTTTATTTGTTTTGTTTCTTTAGCGAATGAAAAAAAAAATACTCTTTTTTTATCAAGATGTTATAATGTCAATAAGGTTCGGCTCATATAGTTTACCTTTTCTCAATGAGAATTACATGATTTGAGTTCAATTTATTGTGATACACCATTTGATGAGTTATTTGTAAAAATCTATAAGTCTTCTCTGAATCTGGAGGTTTGCCCTAACTTTAGATTAAGGTGTTATTCCCTAATCTAAATTTTTGTTTATGAAAGAAAAGATGTTATAAGTAATTATTTTTTCATGTTTGAATGTACCACATATATAATTGATTTATACGTATAAAAGAAATTATTATTATTGACTTTGAATATTTAACTATGATGAAGTTTGTTAATTATATATGATAGTTTTAATTGTTAGATTATACTATAAACAAGTGGGTAACTTTTATTCCTCACTTTTCAACCGTTCCGTAGAGGTTTTATATATTGAATACACAAATTTCGAGATATAAAACCTCGATCCAACGCTTGAAAAGTGGATAACAAAAGCTACCAACCTCTCAACATATATACCTTTAGTTGCTTTTGAGGTTGTTTTACCATTATTGATGAAATTGGATATTTTGTAATTGAAATTTTTGATTTTTTTTTTTGTATTTAGACAATTTTGAGAGGCAAAATTGTCACATTATAGAGAATTCAGCCACTATTATGTTGTGTGTCTGCATTTTCTGAGTATGTTTGAATAAGATAAATTTAAGAGAGAAAATAATTTTTGAAAGTAAATTGTTCTTTCAAGCATATCCAAATTATAAAAAGGAAGTAATTCAATTCCTCTAAAAATGTTTTTCTCTCTTAAATTCACCTCATCCAAATACATTTAGTAGATATTTTAATTTTATAACAATTTGGCTGGCAAATATATAAATATTAAAGGATGTGCTTCTTTCTTTATTTGGTATTTTAGAGTCTGGCCGAATTTGTTTCTTTAATGACATATGAATCTTTAGGCATTGAATAAATATGTTCCTTATACTATTTTATTTTTTTCCTCAATTTTTCTTATTCTCTTATTCTTCTTTATTTTCTTTTGTTCCATTTTTATAATAGAACCAAAAAAATAAGGTAAAAGTACTCATTTCGTCCTCAAACTTCACACCTACTCTCACTTTCGTCCCCAATCTTTTTTTGCTATCAATTTCGTCCCCAATCTTTCACATTTTTGTCAATTTTATCATTTGACTAACTTCTTTTAATAAATTAACGACATACTACATCCTGTTTTTCAATATGAGTTAGGATTTGAGTTTCTTTTTCTATCAATTTTACATTATATATCGTTAGCCACGTAGATTCTATCGTTAATATTTGGTTAAAGTAAGAGCAAAGAATAAAATTGACGAAAATGTGAAAGATTGGGGATGAAATTGACAATAAAAAAAGATTAGGGACGAAATTGAGAGCAAGTATAAAGTTTGGGGACAAAATAGGTGCTTTTGCCAAAAAAATAAAAAAGTAGTAGTCTGTGGTTTTGGCTTGCACCCGTGGAACAAGACTTTTCTTGGTCCAAAAGTGCTAGTTTCCACACTACGTGTCCATATTTTAGGATTGGATTCAAAGTTCAATCTTCAATCTTATTTAAAAGTTTCAACCCTATCATTATTATTATTAATTCCAAACAATCACTGAACCAATTAAGTGATTAACCAACCCTTCACGTCCACATCCACTAGCTTCCATAAATGTCTAAATTACTTTAACATTTTCTTTAAGTGCTCCTCAATCAATCAATCAATCATTATCTCATAACACAGTCACGTAAATATAAAACGCCCTCTCTTTGTACATTTCTTCAATTTCACACTTCTCTATATTTGGATGAGTTCATTTAAAGAGATTTTTTTAAAAAAAATATCAAATAATTCAATTATTTCAAAAAATTATTTTTCTCCCTTTAATTAATTACCTCATTAAAATGAACACAACATATATACAAGTCTACAATTTTACTTTTATGACTTTTATCGGCAATAAGATTCTATTTGTACGTCATATATGCTATTTATTTTTGTAATTTAATCAGAAATTGTGAGAACGTAATTGGCTGGCCGGTTTTTGACAATCTCAAACAAACACATGGTATTCAAATATTATTACGAAGTAGAATAGGGTCAAACGTGTGAGAGGGTCAAGATTTTAAAGTTTGTCGCAAGTTTTGACTCATTATATAATGAGTGCTTCATGATATAAGATGGTAGACGGACCTCAAGAAAAATGGAGATTGACATGTAGTCAGATAGAGAATCCAATGACCCAAGAAATTAAAGTTGAGGAGGAAAAACACTAATTTCGTTTTCAATTTTTTTTTTACAGTTAATTTCGTTTTCATTGTTTTATATTTTTTTAATTTTATTTTTTTGACTATCTTCTTTCAATAATTTAATAACAGATTATATTATGTTTTTTAATTATACTTAAGATTTGAGTTTTTTTTTTTCTATCAATTTTATATTATATGTTATTAGCCACGTAGATTTTGTCGTTAATATTAGTTTAAGTAGGAGCAAAGGATAAAATTGATTAAAATATAAAATATTAAGGACAAAATTAATAATTAGTGTAAAGTTTGAGAAAAAACTAAGTACTTTTATCTTTTGAGGATATATTTAATAATTGAGGATTCGGTTGGTGACCAGCTAGGCTAGCGCAAGTATGATCATTATTTAAATATGATTAGGATGTTATGATTCTCATTTATAGATTCTAGATACGAGAGAAAAATATATATATTTTTTAATTTCCAGACTTCAATAGAAAATTGCTTCTCATTTTTTTTTCATTTCTCATATTCAAATCTTATGTATAGTTGTATATCTATATATTTATATGCATACTTTTTTTTTAAAAAAAAAACTTATTTTTAATTAATTTTCTATTTATAATTGCCAAAAGTAAAGAAAATTCATAAATAAGAATCTAAATATTACAATCAAAATATTTAACATTTTATTCTCATAATTTTATATTTGTTCAATTTATAAAATTAAAAATATTACGTTTTCATATATAAAATAAATATTTATTATTATGAATATAATATAAGTTACGTACTTATTTATTTTTCTTTGGATTTAGATGGTGAATTTATTTGAATAAATTTTTATATCCAAACTCATTGATTATTTAGTATTTACTTAATTTTTTTTGGGTCGAAGTATTTACTCAATTTTTTTTTTGGTCCGAAGATAAGATTCATTCATGAAGAGAGTGGCATAAAGTCATACATCATGGAGACCAAATAAGCCTAAATTTAACAGTGGAAGCCTAGCCCTAGGCTCCGGGGAACATATATACATAAGTATAAGAGAGAAAAATGGGAGAAGAACACTTTCCTAATGAAAGTGAAAAACCTCCCTAATGGAAAAAAGAACAACAAAAAAACATACCTAAACATGAAAATGGGGCCGCCGCCGTATTAGCGGCAGCCCAGCAGCATCAGAAGTGGAGTTTTGTCATGGTGAAATTGTATTTACTCAAATTCAAAAGATAAAAAATAAAAAATATTTATTAAATATAAATATCTTAGGGTCCGTTTGGTATCTGATTGGGTATGTAAAGGAAAGGGTTTTACAATGGAAAGATTGTGAGGGAAAGGAAAAGTAGTTGAGGGANGGCCTATGTAATGTAAAACCCTTTACATTGTAATCCACTTTACATAGCTCAAATAACCATACCAAACACATGAAAGTCTTGAAATCCATGCCTTTTTACAATGTAAAACACATTGCATGGCTACCAAACGGAGCCTTAGTTATCTCTAGCCCAGAATAATGCTCAGTTGACTTGCATGTCCCAGCCCCCTATATATATATCTTTCCATCAAACCGAAAATATATCTTTTTTTTTTTCAAAAAAAAAAGAAGCTGAGTATTAAAAAAACTCAAAATACAAACGTTTTCGTTTTTGTATGTCCACTCTTATCAGTTATCAGAAAGGACTTATACTTCGGCCAAAAAAAGAAAAGAAGGGACTTTTTCTTTTTTTCGGTTTAACTTTTTTTATCTTGCAATTGTACACAGGATATAAGCCCATCCATCACTGTCTATATACAAGTTTAATTTCGATTCATCTCAGTAGTAATATTCCACTTTTCAGTTCAACACCATCATTATGTCACTAACATATATAGCATCATCAAATTATTTGATGCAGTGTAGGTTACTTCTTTGTTCTTTATTTTGGCCCCTAATTAATTAACCAACATTAATATTTACATCACACATGCATAGACGTAAACAACAGAGATTATCAATACGCTCAAGGTGAATATGTATATATGCAACACTGAATATTGATCTGATAATTGGGAGGATGCTATACGCATGCTATATGTAGGATTACCAAATAATCCTAAATGTGAATTAGCATAATTATGTATTGATAAGGTATATAGGCCTTGTAATGGGTTAGTCCAAAGCCCATTAAGCTCAAGTAGGTTTATAACCACCAAACTATGCTTGACTCTCCCTCTTTCAACCTCTTAAAGCAATCAATAGTGTACAAAGCGTTACACTTGTGGGATAAGCTATGGACTCCACGAACTTAGATAGCGACTTGAGGTACCCTATAAGAGGTACCCTATAAATAGAGAGAGTCTCACCAAGTAATATACATTCTAAGATATCATTTATAATATATTACCTTCTCAAATCACTAATTTGTGTTAGGAAAAATAATAATATTTGTAAAAATAAAATAATCTTTTCCTCTTAAACAGGGGCGGATGTAGGGGGAACAGTGGGGTCACACCCCTCAAATTAGCAATAACTTTATTTAAGTTCTTGTAATTGCTAAAAAAATTAATAAAAACTATATGAGTGGGCCCCCCATTTTTAGGGGGACGAGTGGGGGCCACGCCCCCCATTAGCAATAACTTTATTTAAGTTCTTGTAATTGTTAAAAAAATTTATAAAATTTATATGAGTGCCCCCCATTTTTATAAAAAAATTATAATGGCCCACGACCGTTGCCAAAAGACAACCAAAGAAAAATACTATATGAAAATTATTACATCACACAATATTCTCTCAACCCTTGATCCAAGTACACTTACATTCTCACAAAGCAACACTCTACAAATAGAAGAACTCTAAAATACAAGAGAGGAATGAATTTCAAAGTCAAATACAATGCTTAAAGTGTCTTGACTTGGTGCATCTCCTCAACTAACTACTAATATATTTATAAGCATCTCAAACCCTAGTCATAAAGGAATTACTTAATCACTAAGTAACATCCTTAACCAATAAAGATGTTAATTCCCAAATATATGGTAACTAACTGAATTACAAGTCAGGAAAAAGATTTACACAAGATTTTTCCAAATCTTAATCAAATAAGATTACAATCTTTACAAATCTTTCCCTATTACCATTTTCAATCAACTACCTAACAATTTGGACATCAAAAACTCGATTGGGGACATAATCCCCTCTTACGTGTCTTGTGGGTAAGACCCAAGTGCTAGGCGTAATTCAATATCATTATCATAATATATATATATATATATATAATATCTAGGTCAGAAATATCCACAAACTGCAACTTGGTTATAATGCAAGGCTTGAAACTATCACAAAGGTGTATCAAAAAAAAAAAACTATCACAAAGCATGCCATAATTTAAAGGCTATACGGTTGATGGAACTAAATTATGCAAAATGCTAAATTTAGAAGAATCTGTTGAGTTTTGTTATTTTAGTTAAATAATTTCTATTTTAAATAAATAACTTTTACCAACACTCACTTAAACTCAAATACTAATTACTAATGTAACAATAAAAAAGATAATGAGTTAATGTCAAAAAAGCAAGAGACAGGAGAGTGAGGAGGCATACAAAAGCATTATTTCAGAAAAAATGAAATAACTAAATGTTTAAACTTTAAATAACAGCTTCAGAGAATCTTGCAAAAGATTGGACAATAAATATGAAATAGTATAAAAAAAGGAGGTTCTTGCCATTTTTTTAAAGAGAAAGGAGATTATAGAAAAAGAGAAGGAAAGATGTAGAGAATTGTGGGGCATAGGTGCCTGATTTTGCTCCCCAAGCAAGCACTCTGTAACTGTAATGCTACCCAGTCATGATCGAGTCACTCTCCACATATATACTCTTTAGTCTTCACTCCCACGCCTATCATCATAATAATTCATAACACATGATCAGTTTCAAAGTTATGAACCTCCCTTTCTTCTTCTCCACTTAAAGCTGCACCCTTCTTATTAGCTTTCCACTTTTTTCATCCCTTCATGCTTTTACCCTTCCACCTTCCACTTCCACCCACACTATAATGCTACCTTGTCAGTACATTTCTCCCTTGTCACTATATATATATATATATATAT
>QANZ01017317.1:162854-236073 GCA_003254925.1 Chamaecrista fasciculata
AAGTTATTATTATACTACCACATGTTACAGCTGCCTCCTGCTTGCATGCGCATGCATGCCTCTACCACACCGGAATTAAATATTCCACACAAACACAAAACACAACCAAAATTCAATAAATAATTCAAGAAAAAAAAAGGAAATTAAAACATTAATTATATTATACTAATTATAATTTATAGCCTAGCTGGTAGCTACTCAATCAGCAATGGTCCACGTCACGTCGTTCTCGAAAATCCAGTGGCACACTTCGATCTTCCCTGGACTGGACCCCAGTGCCACGAAGGCACCATGCCCTGGGCCCCACGCTGACGTGTCCACGTGACAAATGGCAACCCCATGATTGATCTTCATCTTGGACTCCACGTCAAGAATTTCGGCTTCATACACCCTCACTTTGGGCACAGAGTGACAATAATACAGTAAGTACGGGTACAAACTCTGATGGCATGAAACCGACTTCGTCACTTTCCCACCGTTGATTCCTTTGACTTTTCCAATCCTCACTTTTTTTCTTGACCCGTTCACATTCTCTGTCTTCCTCACTATTACGTTGGGCCCCAGTACGGACACAGCGAATTCTATCATGCTTTCCCCTGACGAAACGCACCGTTTCGTCTCTCCTTTACTCGGTTCCCTCTCGCATTCCTCTAAAGCCTTCTTCATCACGCGCTCCATCGAAGACCCCTCACGCGCGTGAAACAACTCTCTCATTTCACTCACCAACGACGACGAGAATGGTAATTTCGTTGCTATAGATAAGGGCAAAAACGACCTCCTAGGCATTTTGTCTTTAATATCTGGCATCACCATCACATTCCCTTCCTTCATCATCGATTCTCTAAAGAATTTGCCCGGCTCCACCCAATTATTTACAAATCTGCCACTGGACTCACTCGTAGTATTACGGTATCCAGAAAACGACACGCCTTGCTTGTTATACTCCTTGAAACTCCGACCCGACCCGTATGTTTTAAACCCGAACGTGCTCCGACCCGAAGCATTCTTACCGTAACCTTTGAAAGTGTCGTTCCCGACATTGAAAGATTGCCCGTAGTTCTCGAAATTGGCCGAACCCGAGTTCGATTTCGCGGCGTAACTATCGAAAGTATCCTGACCCACGTTCGCGCCGTTTCGGTAGTTTGTGAATGAATCGGATCCGGATACCGACCCGGTTCCATATGTCTTGAAATTGGATTTCGGGTTATTACCCGAGGACCCGTAGGATTTGAAGGTGTGGTTTTCTGTTCTACCCGCTTCGCCATAACCCGAAAACCCGGATTCGAGAATGTTGGAGCTAACCGCGTAGCTGGTGAAACCAGTGCGTCCCGCACGAGCTTTCTTCCCGTAACTGACGAATGATTGGGAACCCGAGTTGGTGTCGTTGCCGTAGCCGGAGAATGACAGCTGGCGGTTGTCGGCGCCGGCGTCGTAGGAAGCGAATCCGAGATTGGGAACGTTGACGAGCTTGTCGTAGTTGTTGAAGTTGCCGGAGCCGCCTGTTGCGGCGGCGCCGTAGCTGGTGAAGTTGGTATTCGCTACATTGGTGTTTTCTGCGTAGTTGGTGAAACCCTCATTGTGACGGGTCGATCCTTGACTGTATTTCTTGAACGAATCGCTGATGGTGTTTAATCCGCCGGAGTAGTTCTTGAATGAATCACCACCGTTAATTCTCGTCGATCCGTAGTTTGTGAATCGCTTGTTGGTATAGACGGCGAAGTTGGCATCCTTATTGTCGGCGCGATTAGTCGCGTCGTCGTCGTTATCGTCGAAGGAGCAGAACAAATTGGCCAATGTACAGAAGGATTCGAATTTTGAAGAGAGGGTTTTGTGGGAGACGAGGGTTTTGAAGAAAGCAAAGTCACGAGGAGAGAGAGGGGAAGCTCTGGAAACGAGGAATTCAGGGATTGGGAGATTATTAGAGACGTGGGTGTTCCAATAACGAATCAGAGAGGCTCTGGGAGTGAATGGGTTTGTTTGTATGGAAGGTGTTTGTGAAAATGCCTCACCGAACCAAACCTGCATATATAAATATTACACAACCAATTACATACAAGCAACAAATGATACATAAATAAATGCACAATGGCTACAGGTTCTTACATGGAAAGACGTCGAGAGTGACAAGAAGAGGAAGATGAAGTGAATAATACTCATGTTTGAGGTATGTATGTATGTGGAGTAGTGACAGAGTGAAATCAAACCGAGAGGCCTAGAGGAAGAATAAATAATAGATGGTATGGTGTGGTGTGTGTTACTGTTGAGACATAATATGCTTTTCGTAATTTGGGCAAGGTTTGCATCGATAAGTAAGAAGGTTCTTTTTCCTTTCTCAGTTTTTTTCTTTTTCTTTTTTGACTGCAGCTAAAGATATGGGATACAAGCTTTTAAAAAGAGTGCAAGAGCTTTTTCCCTTATTGAACTTGTTTGTATTCATTCATTGACCCTTTTCCCTATAAGAGTGAAACAAGGCAGATGCTGGCATGGGCTTAATTAGCTTTGCTCATGAAATAGTGGAGATCAGGTGGTGCTAGTTGCTACTTAATTAATCTAATTACTTACTACCATTACTAAACAAATCTGAAATAGCAGAGTCAAAGTTTGGTCACATTCGGTTAAGGACTCCTCCTAAAACTAGCTAGGCACTAAACATTCAAAAAGGATTAATTAATTGGAGATCTAGTCATCTAGTAATTCTTAAAACTCTGGACTGAGAATCTGAGATACACACATGCTTCGTTTTTGACTTTAGCAAGCCATTAACACTGTGAAGCGTGCATTTGCAGTTATGGGTAACGACTAGCTAGCTACCTTACCTAGAACATCGGACCGCACATGTCGTTTTATTAAGCATTTTTTATCTGAATTTGATACTAATTAACACTAATAATACTATACTTTACGTCAAGTGGTTTCGAGGCACGGCCACATGAATTCATTCATCTAGTGGTTACTTACCTACTTTACATGGCATTAAAAGAAAAAACAGAGTTTTGTTGACGTACAAAAATAGAAATGAATTATATGAAACATAACATAAAGCAATGTTTCATGATTTATAAGCAATGATAGCTTTCGTGTTTGCTTCCCTATTTAGACACTGTCATTTCGTCAAACCACGTCAATGTTTTTGGGCGTTTTTGTGGTTTTGATTTGAATAAATGTTGGGGGCAAAACCAATTCTATGAACGTAGCCTCTGAGATTGGGCCCGTATGGCGTGGAAGGACGATGGTATTAGGTGAAGGGCATAGGGATATGGGCTTTAGAAATAGTGTGTACACTTGCAGACACATAACACAAAACATTTCACACAAAAACAAGGGGAAAATAAATGAATGAATAAAATATAAAATATAGAAATAATTTTGTGCATGTAATTGTGTGCAAGTGTAGATAACATAATTTCATGTTTCCATTGGTTATATGTATGTGCACGTGCAAGGGCAATAGAAATCTAAATATGTATATGGCAAAATATCCTTCCGTGCCCTTAACGTTTGTGGTGATTTTCAGTTATGCTCTTAACGTTTTATTTGTCTCAGTTGTGCCCCCAATATGAAATGTTAGTTTCAATTATGCCCCCAATTTTGACTCAATGCTGACGTGTCAATTTTTTTTACTTGTGTATTAATTTTTTGTTCTGAATTGAATATGTGGCAAGATGACTGGATAAATAAAACATCCCTAATTTATTTTTTATCCACTATGACATTTCTTACATGGTATAGGGTTTGCGAAGATAAAGATGAAGATGTCAAAAAAAATTTAGGATAGTAATTTTTTTGTTTAGAGAATGTAAATCCACGTGGGAAATGTCATGGTGGATGAAAAATAAATCATGGATGTTTTATTTATCCAGTCATCTTGTCACATATTCAATTCAGAACAAAAAATTGACACAAGTAAAATTGGGGGCATAATTGAAACTAACGTTTCACATTGGGGGCACCACTGACAAAAATGAAATATTAGGGGCATAACTGAAAATCACCGCAAACGTTAGGGGCACGAAAAGGTCTTTTGCCTATTTTTATCTTTTGTATCCCTTAGCTTCTTGTATGATATAAGTGAATAATTTACCGAACTTTTCTGGCTGTCTTTCTTATATTATGGATTTATGAAATTGTAATTAAGGGCATGAATAAAAATGGCTGCTTTCATATTATTATGTTGTTGGATTAATTGAGAGGAAGTGAAATGATGGAGATTTGGAAGATAAAGGAACATTTTTTTTTTAAACTAAGTATTATTTAGAGTATTCATCGTCGATAATATTGACTAATCCATTCGTTAGCTTGCAAGCATCTCGATGAGTGAGATAGATGGCCGCATGTAGCACCAGGATGATTCATTTGACAATGCAACAAAAGATTTAAAATTGTTCCATATCCAAAGCTAAGAATCAAATTAATTAAGGTAGACAAGTCTCTATTACTTGACTGTGAGTTTTTTTTTTAGATTTTTAATATGTATGAAACATATTTGGTTTATAAAGTTCAATTGTGTTCTTATTCATGTTTAAATTATGTTAATTTGAATACCTATGAATTTTATGTGTTTTTTAATTTGATTATTACTAAATAATAATATTAATATATTTAAAGATTTTATTTTTGTGTAAGAATACAAAATATAACAATTTATTTTTTAAAAACACGAAATTATCTTTTTGACATTTTTATTTTTACTATATTTCAAGAAATGTTTTTAAAAAAATTAAACCAAACAAATTTCTAACAATATTTCTTTCGATAAAAATAAAACATAAAATAAACAAGTAACTAAATATATCTATATAATGTTAATTTTATATTTATAAATATATAATATAAAATATGACTATATTAAATAAAATATTAATTAAATATTTTATTTACTGCATATAATATATATTTATTTTATATATATAAAAAAAACTTGGCCCCCTTAACAAAATTTTCTAAGTCCGCCCCTTCTAGAGATGTCAAAAGGGACATGCCCGGCCCAACCTTAACTCTATTTGGCCTTATCTTTATTAGGGCTGGGCAAAAAAAAAAGCCTTAATTAAAAAAGGGCTAAGATTTTCTAGCCCAACCCGGCCCTATTAGGGCTTAGGGCTAGCCCTAGGGGCTTTATTTTAAAAAAAATAAATAAAACTAAAATTTAAATTAAACTTCTTAGCATGAATTAAAATTACTAAAAGAAATAATTAATACTGAATAAAATTACGAATCGCCCAAATGTAAATAATAATCTAATGTTCATATGACTAAGAAATAAATTAAATAACTAAAACAAAAATAAACATATCAATATTAAGATAATATTAGAAAAATCGAGAATAAAAATAAATTAAAAAAATCAAATCTACTTCATCCTTGGAGGCCTCAATCATCCACCGCCATTTTTATTTTGTCCTCTTACTTTGATTCCACACAGTGTTCTTCTTCATCTACAATTGGAAAGTCTATAAATGTATATTAACAAAATTTAAATAAAAACAACCACATGCATAAATATAATATGTAAAAAATAAATACCATTTGATTTAATATCGAACTCATCCAACCAATTTCTTGCACAAATAAGCATTTGAACTTTTTTCAAGAAGAACGAAGTTTCTATATTTGGTGAGAACACGTGCGTCAATACTAAATGTACCCTCTGAAGCCATTGTAGTTATTGGAATACTTAAAACATCACGAGCCATAATAGATAAATTTGGATGATTTCCAATTTAAATTCAATAAAAGATTTGAATGATTTCCAATTTGAATTCAATAAAAGATAGAAGATTTGAATGGAGATTTTTTATTTTATTCAAGATTAGATTATTTTCTAAATTTGACGTTATTTTATTATAGAGGATATTTTTTTTTAAAAAAAATTAAAACGGGCCGGGTTCAAAAAGTCCTAATTAAAAAAATTGCAAGTTTTTAAACTCGAGCCCTAACTATTTTATAGGGTTAATTGGCCAGCCCGTAAGGCCAAGCCCATTTTAACAGCTCTAGACCCTTCTATTGTAATAGGGATATCAAATAGTTTGTAGAAAAATGAGTTATTTTTTATGATGGTATTACAAGTGGCATCCATAAAATAAGTAAGATGGTACAATCTATACCATTCAAATAATGTGGGATGATGAATAATGTAATGGTGGTCATCAACATAAATTAGTAAAAATTAAATTTTGACCCATGTCTTTTTAAATTTATAAAATTGTCCAAAATAAAAAATTAGTGATATAATGTTTTATAACTCATATTTAATATTAAAATTGAGTCCCATAATCATATAGAATTGTAGTTAGAAAGTTTAATCCAATAACTTTACACAACTTTTTTAATTTATCATGAAAGAATAATCAATTATTATTCAATTAATATGATTAATGTCTTTTGACCTACTGATATAGAGTGTATATATAAGTCGAGGTCACATTTTTATATCCGTTGAGCAATTAATTCCATGAGAATGGAGAGAAGAGAGAGGAGAGAGAAGCTCTCCCTTCTCTCTACACTTTATCTCCTTCTCTGCTTTTCATCATCAGAAGCTCCGAAGACCTTCTCTCTCGCCGCTCTCCACTCCAGATCTGCAGCGTTTGGGGTTGCCGCTGCTCAGCGGCGGTGACCCCCCGTCCTTTAGGTATGTTTTTGACTTTCTCCTCCATTAGGGAGGCTTTTTAGCTCCATTAGGGAAGGTTTTTTTTCTTCCTTTAGGGAAGTTTTTCCCCCTTTCATTAGGAAAGGGTTTTCTTCTTGTCTTTTGTATGTTTTTCAGATCTGCAAGTGGAGCTCAAATAAAGAAGAAAACGGGTTAAGAAGATTATCTCTCTGAGAGGGATGAGGGGTGTGTTGCCTCTTGATTTATCTTCCAAGTTTTCCTTATCTTTTTTAGAAATTTTGTAGATCTGACTGTATAGGAGATCTGGATCTTATTTTCTGTCTTAGGTGTGTTGCCTAGGAGTTTTCTTCTTCTCCTATACTATGGTATTCTGATCTGTTGAGCGTAAGGTTGTGTTCAAAATTGTTAGATCTCTGCCTTACTATGTCTCTCAGTTGTTGTATGGCCTTGTGCCATTTTCTCATCAATGGATATTTGATTCTGTCAAAAAAAAAAAAACAATTAATTCCAATTTACTTCACTTTGTAAGATTAATAAGATAATAAGACTAATGGTTATGGTCTCTTTTATTATACTAGTAAAATGCACGTGCTTTTTTTACATGTAGAATGTATTTTTGATTTTATTTAAAATATGATAAATTATTAATCACTAAGAACTTATTTAATAAATAAAATGAATTAAGCTAAAATATAGAATTGTTATGATATATAATTCTAATAATATTAAAATACAGTTAGTCTTTGCAAACAATTTAAGCTTTTTAGAAATTTGACAAATTCATTACATGGATTTTAAAATATAGAATTGTTATGATTTCTGGACAAAGTTTTTTTTTTTTGGCCAAAGATTTATGGACAAAGTTGAGCCTGAATTTTGTTATCATTAGATTCCTTGCTTAAAATTATAGAATCATCTATCTACACCCTCTGCATGCACATCCTTAAATCTAGCAATAAGTCTATGAACTACTCGCATTGGATTATTTTTCCTGCCATTCCAAACTATATCATTTTTTGTGTTCCAAAGACTGTCCAGAGTTGTAAAAATCCACAATAAAAACTCTTCTTCACTGCCACATTTAAGCTATTGTTTACATAAGGGCTGGACAGATCAAAAGGCACTTGATGCTTCCTAATATATCACCATAGGTGAAAAAAAAAATGGACTCTGTTTTTCAACACACTCTTTTGGAATTTAAATTTCTGACATAATGTAAGTAGAAGATGAAAAACCTCACAAAATATTCCCACTTGCGTTTCAAATTTAATCCCTCTTACTACCATCACCAGAACCATCCCTTTAGATCTGAGCCAATGGGACGACTCAAGTATTGGAATGAAGTCCTCGTTGTGTTCTCGACGATTGGAATTTGGGTATGGTGAATATTGGAATCATTCCGAAACTTTTCGCCGCCAAATCTTAATGGTTCAATATTCCATAGATTGGCAATTTGGTTTGTAGTTGGTTAGCGCTTGCTAAATTGTACATGAACTTCTAAGATATAATTTCTTCTGCAACTTTTTGTATAGATTGGGGATGTTGCTTGAAGTCGTGTCGTTTTTGAGATTGCAATGGATGTCATTGGGATTGAGAGTAGTTGCATTTTTAATCTAAAAGAGTAGTTGCATTAGATTTTAGATATTTGTTTGATTTATAGTTTATCATTTTAATATAATTGTTCGTTATTAAACGCATATGTTGGGATGTAATTGTTGATTATTCGAGGCATATGTTGGGATTACATTTTTAAGATTTTAAAAGGTTGTGACTTGTGATTAGCAACAGACACCGATCCACTATGGGCTGATGTAATTGTTGATCATTGGACGCATAGGTTGGGATTACATTTTTAAGGATAAGATTTTGAAAGGTTGTGACTTGTGATTAGCAATAGACACCAATTCACCATGCGGTATTAAAGACATTTTTGGAAACCAAAACTTGTAAGCAACCTACTCTTTTATAGTAGAAAAGATGTGTTTAATAATATGAGAACAAATATGTATTTAATGCAAGGTTATTAAAACCGGACCGAACATTAAACCGGTCGAGGGAGGGGTTCAAGGTTCAATGGTCCAACCGGGTTTTAACCGGGGTCGGACCGGTAATAATTAATAAAATAATAAATAATAAAAGATACATTTTTTTAGTAATATATAAAAAAATATATTAAAAAATAATATAATTTATATAACAATTATTATTTTTTAAACAAAATTTACATGACTTTTGTTATATCTCTCTTTCTTAGATTTATAGAGTGTAACTACTGGGTTGGACTTGGAAGTCATGAAATCCCTTTCATCTTTCACCTACTCACATTATATATAAATTAATACATATATATATATATTTGAATTATTATTACTATCAAAGAATGAAGAAAAAATGAACACCATTCATTTAGTGTCACGAAAATCAAGTCAAACATGTCTCCACCATTCATTTTCATTCTCAACCCATCTCTCACATTGGCTTGACTCCATTTGCCACCTAACCTCATTTAAAGCTTTTTGGGCTTTACAGTATTCGCACAGTAATTAAAGCATCAAACCAAATATTTTGATGGGGTGTATTTCAAATCTCTATTTTTCTTTATCTTTGCTCATATTCATCTTCCTCAAGTCTTCACTTCTTCTTCTTCGTTCTTCTGCATTAACATTTAACACTACAAATCAGCCAAACACACTAAAACATTAGCTAGATTTTAACTTTGCAGCGACGAAGAGGAGACAAACCGTGAGGAGGAAACACGGCGGCGAAGAGGAGACGATGGCGAACACAGACGAGGCAGCAGACGACGGCGAACACAGCAGGCGAGAACGGTGGCGTCAAAGGAGAAGGTCAAAGAGGCAAGATGGTGGCGTCAAGGCGAGAACGGTGGTGTCGAAACGGTGCCATTTTAAGGAAAAAAGGGCAAAAAAAAAATTGTTTCGCCTGAACCGGCCGAACCCCTCAAACCGCCAGTTCATGGCGGTTTTGGCGGTTCAAGACCGGTTCGAGCGGTTTTGTTCCGGTTCGCTGCATGGCCGGTTTCCTCTGCGACTCGGACCGGACTGGCCAGCGATTCACGGTCCGGCCGGTCCGATCCAGTTTTCCTAACCATGATTTAATGTTCAATTTTTGGAACTTTGTTATAGAAAACAAGAAAACAATGTTATCGCATCACTGGTCTAAGAAGGGATGCAGATCCTCTGAATTTGAGAATTGTGGAGTTCTATGTAATTAGACACAAATTTGTGGATAAAAATTACAAAATTGCCATTTGAATGTAAATGAAGCTGTGCGTTTGAATTATCTCCTCCACCAATTTGCCTAGCTTCAGAGAACTACAGAGAAAACCAAATTTAAAAGAATCCAAATTCCTGAAAGAAGTTCGTCTAACTGTTAGTTACAATTTAACGTCTGATGATCAAATGTGATTTGTAAAGTGTTATGACGTAAAAATAAAAAAAAAATGTATAACTTCAAAATGTTTAATCTCATTTAAATTAAGAATGGAAACAACTAGGATACCTGATTATTTTATCATTATTTGTATCCATACCCTATATGTATCCAATAATTTAGTATCAGGACCCTACCCTATTCGAGATCTGATATTCGATGGGTACTCAAAATCTTTGAAATACTAAAAAATAATGGATATAGGATAAGATATCCTAATATAAAAATTAGATATATCTTATTTTCGATATTCAATATTCGTTAATTAAAATAAAAGAACTATTCATTTATTTTGGACGAATACCATATAGTTAAAGTAATATCTGTATCCGATGGATACTGATATTTTTGACGGGTAGATTCGAAATATTCTAGATACCCACCCAAATTGTCATTCACAATTTTTATTTTAAATTTTAGTCATGTTGTAGAACTGATCTCTTATCTTTGGGTTAGATGCATAATTGGTCTCATATTTTTAGGTCATATGGGATTGACACTTTAATCAATTTTCTTATTAGTCTTATAAACCAGCCAAATAGAGGCATTAGAGACACCAAAATCTTCATGGGCTAAAGCATGCACTACAATATTTGCTTCCCTACGAATCCAACTATAAAAACAGCTATGGAAACTATTACATAAATCAATAATCTTTGCAACAATCAGACCAAGGTAAGAGTCTGAGAACTCATATTTTTTTGTTTTGTTGAAAATCATATTCACCACCTTTTATCAGTTTCGATCCACACGTATTGAACAACCATCTCCTTGGCAAAGAGTAATCCATCATTGAAAGCATTTGCTTCAAGCTGTGCTACATCTTTAAAGCATCGCCTGTCATTTCTCAGAATACTACTCATCGCCCCATCCACATTAACTTTAATGGTGGGGCTACAAGGCGATTCCAGTGATGATATTGCCTAGTCCTAACCTTCTCATTAGGATTTAACTATAGAACGGTCCACAGTTTTAATGTTAGTTTGATCTCTCTCTTTTTAATGGAAGATCTTTTTTCTTTTGTTAGTTTAAATAAAGCCTTAGAAAAAGATAAGAACCCCAAGATAAAAAATTAAATGTCTCATAAAAAAATTATACTAAAAAATAGTAGATTCACACACATCAAAGAGAATATGAACTCAAATTTATATATTTTGTTAGAAAATATATTCAAATTTATTGTCTAATAATATTTTAAATATAATTGTGTCTAATAAAATCGTCAAATTCACCCAAATTTTGTGGGTCTCTATCTGTTTAAAGGCGTCGTAGGAACCCTTAAACTTAGGGACTATTAGTTGTTTTTCTGTTTTCCTAGTCCGATTTTAAGTCTTGTCTTGCAACAAAAAAAACATGTCAAACTTAAGAGTCTAAATAAATTCATAAGGCATTATTATATATAAAAAAAAAGTCATGAGAAGACTGTGAACTTGAATCATACACTCATCAAAGTTTAGTTGTATAAAAAATAATAATAATATAGCTCACTCATTGTATTTTTGTGTAAAATGTTTTAGATATAAAATAATTATAAGAAAATAAAAATGTGACTTTCTAAATTTCTTATGTATAAGATAAACATAGGTGTGCCCACTTCTTAATTTCTCTCCCATTGTAGCTAAATGAAAAAAAAACATTCAAATTCATGAGTCACTTCAAGATCAAATTCAAAACAGAGAGAGAAGGCCAAAGAGAAAAAAACCAAAATCATCATAAAATGAATGAGCGAAAGAAGAGTAAAGTAGTAACAAAGGTCCCACCTTGACGTCGTAAAGTAACATCCGAGTGTACAAGTCACTCAAACTTAATGTTTTCTTTCAATTTCAAAGTCAATTCAATGTTGTGGCAGGTCATATTTTGTAGGAAAATGAGTTATTGTTTATGATGGCTAGAGGATGCAATCTCTTCATGAAACTAAAATATATGCATTCTTTCCTTCATTTGGCAATGTGCGTGAAAATTTCCTTCACCACTAAGACATTCAAGCCACTTCCACTATTCACATCAAAGCAGTTTATAAATAAGATACAAGGTTTCAATTATTCTATAAAATAAATCCATAGTATTACAAGTGGCATCCATAAAATAAGTAAGATGGTACAATCTATACCATTCAAATGATGTGGGATGATGAGTAATGTAATGGTGGTCATCGACATAAATTAGTAAAAATTAAATTTTGACTCATGTCTTTTTAAATTTATAAAATTGTCCAAAATAAAAAATTATAGTGATATAATGTTTTACAACTCATATTTAATATTAAAATTGAGTCCCATAATCATTTTTATATCCATCGAGCAATTAATCCCAGTTTACTTCACTTTGTAAGATTAATAAGACTAATAGTTACGGTCTGTGTTTAATAATATGAGAGTAAATATGTATTTTAATGTTCAATTTTTGGAACTTTGTTATAGAAAACAATGTTACGGTCTGAATTTGAGAATTGTGGAGTTCTATATAATTAGACACAAATTTATGGATCAAAATTACAAAATTGCCATTTGAATGAAAATGAAGCTGTGCGTTTGAATTATTTCCTCCACCAATTTACCTGGGGTCCGTTTGGTATCTAAATAGATATGTAAAGTAAGGGTCTGTTTGGGTGCCAGTTAATTTTAATCCAATCTCATCCAAATGGATGGGGTGAGATTATTTTTTAATTGGATGAGATAAGATGATGTATTGGTGTTTGGGTGATTTTAGTGATAATGATGTTAAATAGGGTGTGAAATTATATAAAAAGGTATGTAATGATTGTGGTTGGTAGAAATAAGTTGATGGATTTTTGTAATTTGTATAGGGGTAGAAATGGTCAGAAATAATGAGATGAGATGGAGATAATGAGATGATAGGTGTTTGGTTGTGTTTTGATTGAAATAATATTGAGATGAGATGATATTGGGAAGTGTGATATAGTATTGGAAATTGTGAGGATGAGAAAATTTTGGATTGAGGGTTAGGGGTCAATCCAAATCCAAGTGGATGAGATTATGGGCCTAAATGAAAATAATATTGGAATTATTTTTTGACATACAATTTGGTCCATAAATTCGAACTGTTCCAATTAATCAATCTCTAACATGTGTAAATGATAACTCGGGCCTCGTAGAAAACTCCAATCATTAATAATGGGGTCTATTTATGAAATTCAACGACAAAAAAATAACAAATAATAGTTTGAGGACCAAATAGCAAATTACAAAACAACACTAAATTGTAATAAAATGTGTGGTGAAAGGTTCATTTTGGTCCTAAATGTATGGCCTAATATTCATTTTGGTCCATTATTTTAATAAATGTTCAAATTGGTCCTAAATGTTAGCAAAATGATTAATGGTGGACCAAAATGAACATTAGGGCAAACATTTAGGACCAAATTAACCCTTTAACCCTTTATTTTTGAATCCAATGATTCAAGCCTGTACATACACGTGGGCCATTTTGTATTTTGTCCCTAAAAAAATATTACCGTTATTATTTAAGAAATAGTTTTAACTAATCTCATAGTTTGATAAACAAAACAGAACGAGAAATAGTTTTAACTCTTTTTAATTTTTTCAAAAAACTTCGTCAGATATATAAAAAAAAAAAAAGAGGGATTGAATTGACGTTCAGACTCAAAAATATAACAAATATTTTGATAACCGAAATGAACTTATCTCATAGTTTGAAGACTAGACTGCCAACAAATGTGAATATAAAACTTTTCCATTTTTTTCACTTTTTTTTTAAATATGTTATAACGGGTTTAGAAGAAGATTGTATCTTAACAAAAATTAATTTGAATTCAATTATATATTTTCATAAAACAAATAAAAGAACATTGGGACAAAAAAAAAACAACACTACACAATTTTTTATTCTATTTTTTTAAAAAAATGTAATAGCGGGACTAGAAAAAGATTGTACCTTAAAAAAAATTTGAATTCAATTATAAATTTTACTCAAACATATAGAAGAACATTGGGACAAAAAAAAACATTACAATTTTCTAACTACCCATGATTCAAACCAAAAAAACAATAGACACGTGGAAACTTGTATCTTTTTCCAACAAAAAAATTATTTTCCATTATCCAGAGTGTATAATCATCGAATAATTTTGGACACGAATATAGAACAAAAAATAGTCTGAGGACAACAATGAAACTAATTGCATAGTTTGAGAAAAATAAACTAAACAAAAAATAATTTTAAGAGCCAAGGAAACTGAGCTCATAGTTTGAGGACTAAAATACCTATAAAAGTGAAGAGAGTTAATTTTTTTCTTTTTAAAAAAAACTACATTAAAGAGAATGGAAGAAGATTGTAACTAAAATAACATTTTAGGGATTAAATTGTATATTCTACTCAAAACAAATAGAGGAATATTGCAACTAAAAAAATAATAATATTGTAAATTTTGTTTAATTAAATCAATATAAATATATATATATATATAAAAGAGTGTGGGTCTGGGTGAGAGTGAGAGAGAGAGAAAGTGTGTGTGTGAGAGAGAGAGAGAGAGGTGTGTGTGAGTGGAAAAGAGAAAAAAAAATGATGAGAAATGATAAATGGAGAGAGAAAATTATAAGTGTAATAAATGAGGGTATGTAAAATTACTATTTTGTCTAATTCTTTTTTTTTATATTTGTATTAAAGTATAGGTAATTATAGGTGTATAAGTAGGGATAGATTAGTAAATGTAAGAGAAAATGAGATGATATTGTGAATGAGATGATGATGTGGATGAGATGAGATGAGATGAAAGTTCCAAAAAACACAAAGTCATTACTGTTCATCCAATCTTAAGATGAGATGATGATTAAATGAGATGAGATCAGGATGATCCCTCTCCCAAACGGGCCCTAAAGTGTTTTACAATGGAAAAATTATGAGGGAAAGGAAAGTAGTTGAGGGAATGTAAAGTAGGTAAAGATTTAAAGTGTTTGGTATAAAAAGTTAAGGGAGGGAAAGTAAAATAGATATAAAAAGAAAATGACAAAAATGTCCTTCCCACAATCACCACAAAATTACTTTTTTATTTACAAAAGGTCCCTCTTTATATACAAAAAGGTCCCTAACCTAAATCCTAAAAAAAATTGGTGGGTGGTGGTGGTGGGTGGTGGGTGGCGGCGGGTGGTGGTGGAAGAAAATGAGATGAGAGTGAGAGGGGCAAATTAGGAATTCTACCATAATTCTCTAAGTAAACTTGGATTACATCAAAAATGTGAAGTAAAGAAAAATGGTCTATGTAATGTAAATGCGCCTTTACATTATAATCCACTTTACATAGCTCAAATTGTCATACCAAACACTTGAAAGTATTGAAACTCGTGCCTTTACTTTACATACCCTCACTTTACACCCTACCAAACAGACCCCTAGCTTCATAGAACTACAGAGAGAGAACCAAATTTAAAGGATCCAAATTCCTCTAAGAAGTTCGTCTAACCGTTAGTTACAATTTAACGTATGATGATCAAATGTGATTAGTAAAGTGTTATCACGTAAAAATGAAAAAATGTATAACTTCAAAATGTTTAATCTCATTTAAATTAGGAATCACAACAAGTAAGGTAAGTGATTATTTTGTCTTTATCCCTATCTATCCTATATGTATTCCACAATTTAGTATCTAGACCCGTACCTTATTTGAGAGCTCGATGGGTACTCGAAATCTTCAAAATATTAAAAAGTAACGGATATAGGATAAGATATCATAATATAAAAATCAGATATATCTGATTTTCGATACTCAATAATCGTTATTTAAAATAAAATAATTATAAATATAAAAATATTTATATTTTAGGGTTTCAGATATCGGATACTATAACTATCCATTTATTTTGGACGAATACCGGATAGTTAAAGTAATACCTGTATCCACCCGATATTCAATCTCCGATGGATACTGATATTTTTGACGGGTAGATTGGAAATATCTTAGATACCCACCCAAATTGTCATTCATAGTTTTTATTTTAAAAACAATTTTTTTAGAGTGATATACTGATATTTTTGGGAATTAGTCTCATATCTTTTAGTCATGTTGTAGAACTGGTTTCTTATCTTTGAGTTATGTGCATAATTAGTCTCATATTTTTAGGTCATATGAGAATGACGGTAGAAATTTTTACAAAGATTTGAGACCAATTCTGCAACCTGCCCAAAAAATATGGGACTAAAAATTATACGAGACCAAATTTACAATTTGAGCATAAAATATAAGACAAAAAATATTAAAAAAATTATAAGACTAAATTAAGACCTAAAAAAATTATAAGATTAAAACTGCACTTTGAGCTCTCATGTATGTATATATGATGACCCATTTATGAATGCCATTAGGACTTGCGAGAGTAAGAGTCCTTTCACAAAAAAAGGAAAAATTGCCATGTTTTCGGCCAAAAAAAATTTGCCATGTTTATTCCTTCCCTGCTAAGTTTGATATGTCCAAGCTTTAAATGCGTATGCATGTGATCCTCCATGACTCAATCATCAAGCAATTATTTGTAGGATTTTTTTTTTGACATAAATTTGTAGATTCCATTAATCAAGAAGCATAGTACATTAGCAACAGGGAGGGTCAACCATGTAAAGTAATTAAGTATTTGTTATTAGCTTAGCTCCCCATATTTTGTAATAAGCTGTAATTTAAGAAGCATGACATCGACACGGACACGCGATACGACACAGACACGAACACAGTAACACGCTAAACTCTCAAAATTACACGACACAACACGCCATATATTTATATATATAAATAATTAAATATTCATATTTTTTAATGAAAAATTTAAAAATTACAAGTTGTATTCATAATATATGTCATATGTATTATTATTTTCTCTTATATGTTATGTTAAAGTCACAAAAAATTGATTTATATTTTAAAATTTATGAATATGTGTCGTGTCAGTGTCCGACACGACGACACGCCCTCAAAATGAAGTGTCCATACTTCTTAGGCTGTAATGTATATGTATAGGATGTTGTATTTTCTGTTAAAATAAAAGGGTATGAAAGCTTTCTAATCGGTTAACTTTTTGTATATATGTACACCTTTTCACAATGATTGAATTGAGACAATAATTCACACTTTAATCAATTCTCTTATTAGTCTTATAAACTAGCCAAATAGAGGCATTAGAGACACCAAAACCTTCATGGGCTAAAGCATGCACTACAATATTTATTTCCCTATGAATCCAACTATAAAAATTGCTATAGAAACTATTACATAAATCAATAATCTTTGCAACAATCGGACCAAGGTAAGAGTCTGAGAACTCTTTTTTTTTTTTGTTTTGCTGAAAATCATATTCACCACCTTTTAACACTTTCCATCCACACGTATTGAACAACCATCTCCTTGGCAAGGAGTAATCCATCCTTGAAACTTGAAAGCATTTGCTTCAAGATGTGCAACACCTTTAAAGCATCTTCTATCATTCTTCAAAATACTGCCTATCGCCCCATCTGCATTAACTTTAATGGTGGGTACAAGACAATTCCAGTGATGATCTTGTATAGTCCTAACTTTCTCATTAGGATTTAACTATAGAGCGGTTCACATTTTTAATGTTAGTTTGATCTCTCTTTTTAATGAAAGATCTCTTTTTTCTTTTGTTAGTTTAAATAAAGCATTAGAAAAAGATAACAACCACAAGATAAAAAATTAGATGTTTGATAAAAAAAATCATACTAAAAAATAGTAGATTCACACACATGAAAGAGAATATGAACTCAAATTTAAATATTCTGTTAGAAGAAATATTCAAATTTATTGTCTAATAATATTTTAAATATAATTGTGTCTAATAAAATCGTCAAACTCATCCAAATTTTGTGGGTGTCTGTTTAAAGACGCATAAGAAACCCTTGTTCTTAAGGATTGTTAATTGTTTTTTTTTGTTTTTCTAGTCCGATTTTGGACCTTGTCTTGCAACAACAAAAAACATGTCAAACTCAAGAGTCTAAATAAATTTATAAGGTATTATTATAAAATAAAATCATGAGAAGAATGTGAACTTGAATCATACACTCATCGAAGTTTAGTTGTATAAAATATAAATAATAATAATAATATAGCTCAATCATTGTATTTTTGTGTGGAATGTTTTTGTTGGGAAATCACAGAGGGAGCGCAGCGGAAGGAAATTTAAAATTTTGGACTAAAACGTAATTAAAACTAAAAGCCAACTCTGTGATTCCTTCCAGGATCCACTAACTATGTTTATACCAGTTTTAGGAAAGATGTTTACCTAGTTTTGATCGGTGACTTGTCGTATTCGCGAATTTGAGAAGTCCACAGAGTGTCCTTCCTCTACCAGTAATCCACACGAGCAGTTTGGCAGATGCCTAGGTGCTAGCCTCCTTCACTTCTTTCCAAGTGAAAACGGGAACTATATCTATGGTTCTTGAATAATCAAGATGTGTTCTTGATTATCAAGATTAATTGGGATTGGCGATTTTTCACTCTCTATAGATGCTCTAGGCGAATTCTTAGTCTGACCAAGAATTAATCTATGTTGTGAATTGTTTTCCAAAAGGCGCCTAGGGGCCCTATTTATAGTGTTCTCATTCCTAGTTTTAGGGAATCCTAATCCAATCAGGATATCTCTAAGATATGGGATATCTTTTAGATATCTCAAATTATCTTTTGATTTATAATATTAAACTTAATATTATAATTCAAAAATAAACCCCAATTTCGAATTTGACCTATCCAAGATCAAATCTTGGATCAAATCTTGATTTGCTCAAATCCTATTGGTTGGAATGAGTCATGAGAATTTGATTTTATAATTTAAAAATTACTTTAATAATTAAATATAAAATTCGACTTTCACCTATACCCAAACTCTAAAATGCAAGATCAAATCTTTCATCCCAAGAAAGAGGATAGGCGAAATTTCCCATGCATTATTGGAGGAATTTTATAACAACCCAAACTCCTTAGGTAGTTATAACTAATTCCTAACAATTTTGAATAAAAGAATTACCTTAATATCTTTTAATTCAAATCCTATATCTTTTCCAAAAGATATTTATCTTATCTTTATTTAATTAATAAAAACAATTTCTATTAATAAAAATAAAGATAATGAGGCGCCACCCTCATCCTTATGTTTCCCAATTTTAGTGAATTTAATAAATCAATAATTCCCTAATTTTTAGGAAACTTATTTAATTTATTTATTCACTAATATTTTAATTGTAAAACTATTTAACAATTAATTTGAATTTAAATTTGTCCAACAAATTTAAAACCTCAAACATAGATATTTATTTAAGACAAGATTTAATGTCCTAAGACATTTAACTATGTCCTAAATTGTGTCACCTAAGTGACTCACGAATTAACCCTAATTCGTGTCCCAAAAATTAGCATCTTGATCCTGCTCATGTGTGACCCAGCAGGCCTCACGTGAAGTTGGCAGCAAATCATCTTTATGATTCACAAGTTGTGAGCGGACTCTAGCAAGCCATCACAACTACCCAAAACACGGGAGTTATCGCTTTAACGACTTTAAACGATTTAACCTAAGTACCACCTTGTCATAATCCCTATTGTCTCACGATATTTTGGTCATGGATTAGGCACGGGAATGTCATCCAAAATCCAAACCACAACTTTCTCGATTTCCTGAGTTAGTCCCAATTCCCAGCGTGGCCACGCATTTCTTGGACAGACTCATCGAGGGCGCCAGTTAAATATCTCTCATCTTAAATGAGGGACAAAATCCCATCTTGGTCAACCACATTCCTTTGCACGGTAATCAACCAAACCCGTACCTAGCCTGTATGGCTACCCTGCTACGGGTAACGTTGGACTAGGCCAAAGTTTGACAACTACAATGCCGGAATAGTCAAGACCTCAGGTCTAAGGCTATCGTGACAGGTGTACAGGAGAGGCTCGCTTATGACTAAACCCATGCAGGACTCTCCGGGTCGGTCCAGCAATTTGTAACCCTTACAAAATTGCACCATGACTCTCGAGAAGCATCTAGTGCATGTATCTCTATACACCGAGGTCATGCTGGTCTTAGTTCATTTACGTTCCCACGTGAATGATCGACCAGGGACAGTTTTAGATTAATTATCTTATAATTAATCAAGGACGCTATCATAGTAAACACGCTAATAATATGATAACAACATAATTTATCTCTATAAATTAATCAAAAATACATATGTTCAAATAACACATAAATAAATGATTGGCCCTAGGGCACAATCTCCATCAGTTTTATATATAAAATAATGGCAAAACACCCTTTCGCGCTCCTAACATTTGCGGTGATTTTCAGTTATGCCCCTAATGTTTTATTTGTGTCAGTTGTGCCCCAATATGAAACGTTAGTTTCAATTATGCCCCCAATTTCAATCATCCACAAAAACAAACACCATTTTTGCACGATTTGAGCTCGATTTTGATCAGATTTCATATGAGTTTTAATTTTCGGACATCACAAACTTGATTCCTTGGATCAATTTCAAAGATTAAGTTTAAAATAGCCCCAAATCCGAAGAAAATCGGACCCGATGAACCCCAAAAAGGACCAAAACGAAATGCCGCAAAACGAAGCATTTTTCTCAAAATTTCCATGTGCAAAATGATCCTTAGGAGTCGAAAATGAGTACCCATATGAAATCTGATCAAAACCGAGTTCAAATCGTGCGAAAATGGTGTTTTTTTTTGTGGATGATTGAAATTGGAGGCATAATTGAAACTAACGTTTCACATTGGGGGCACAACTGACACAAATGAAACGTTAGGGGCATAACTGAAAATCACCGCAAACGTTAAGGGCACAAAAGGGTGTTTTGCCTAAAATAATTATAAGAAAATAATATGTGACTTTCTCATGTATAAGATAAATGTAGGTGTGCCTACTTCTTAATTTCTCTCCCATTCTAGCTAAATGAAAAAAAACCATTCAAATTCGTGAGTTTATAAGATCAAATTAAAAACAGAGAAAATGCCAAAGAGAAAAAGACCAAAATCAGCATAAAATCAAGAGAAAACCTACTTTTTGGTTCTTCAATTGTTACTGAGTCAACGATTTAGTCTCTCAATTGTAGGAAACTACAATTCAGTCCCTCAATTTTATACCTCCATCTACATTATGATCCCTGAGCTGTTAACCATCCGTTAGTCTGATGATGTGGCAGTTAAATGATGATGTGTCACTGTTAAATGATGACGTGGCTTCTAAATTATTTATCCTAGTCATATTTTATATGCCAAAATCCTATTTTAGTCCCTTAAATTTGCTCAAAGTTTCATATTCATCCTTCAAGTTTCCACTCATTCACCATTACCATCAAATCTTCATCTCAATTACTTCTTTTCTTCTAGATCTTCTTCTTCGCATCCCCAATATCCCCCATCCCCAAACACCTCCCTCTCTCCACTCTTACTGCTTCGAGAATCTTCGCGAATTCGGATTTCGCCCTTGCCTCATCAACACTCTCACTGGTCAAGTCTTCACCTACCACGACGACGTCGACCTCATCGCCCGCCGCGTTGCCGCCGACCTCCACCACAAATTCGCCATTCGCCGCGGCGACGTCATCATGGTCCTCCTCCCTAACTCGCCGGAATTCGTCTTCTCCTCCCTCGCCGCCTCGCATCTCGGCGCCGTCACCACCGTCGCGAATCCTTTCTTCACAGCCACCGAGATCGCCAAACAAGCTTGCGCCTCCAACGCCAAGGTCCTAATCACTCAATTCTCCTACTACGACAAAGTAAAAGACCTCGGCGGAATCAAGATCGTCTTCGCCAGAAGCCGCCGTCGAGTAGGACGTGATTCTGTGTGTGTTGCCGTTGTTCCATATATATATTTGCTGAATTCGGTGTTGCTGTGTGGGTTGAGGGAGAAGGCCACGATTCTGGTGATGCCGAAGAAGAAGAACTAGCGGAAGAAGATGAAGATTTGATTCAACGATGAATGGGTAGAAACTTGAAGGATCAATATGAAATTTTGAGCAAATTTAAGGGACTAAAATAGGATTTTAGCTTATAAAATAGGACTAGGATAAATAATTTGGAACCCACGTCATCATTTAACAGTGACACATCATCATTTAACTGCCACATCATCAGACTAACGGATGGTTAACAGCTCGGGATCAAAACATAGACGAAAGTATAAAATTGAGGGACTGAGTTGTAGTTTCTTACAATTCAGGGACTAAATCGTTGACTTAATAACAATTAAGGAACCAAAAAATAAGTTTTCTCTAAAATCGATGAGCGAAGGAAGAGTAGAGTAGAGTAGTAATATCAAGAAAAAAAAAAAAAAGTAATAAAGGTCCCAGCTTGACGTGTAAGGTAACATCCGAGTGTACAAGTCACTCAAACTTGTATGTTTTCTTTCAATTTCAAAGTCAATTCAATGTTTTGGCAGGTATTAGTTCATCTTCCTCTACTGTTTTCCTCTTTCTTTTCGCTCTTCTTTCCTCATCCTCCTTCACCTCTTCCTCCATCTTCGTTCAAATCTTTATCTTCCTCAGACGACCCCATTCATGAAAGATTCTGCTTCGATTTCCCTCTCTCTGATTCATGCATTCTCCTCTCGGGTTTAAGCATCCTTAACCCCTTCATTCTAGGGTTTCCCCAAGTTCTTCGCCTCTTCCATGGCTATCCGAGGCGTCGATTTTAAATGGTGGTTGCTCTCAATCCCGTCTCATGTTTTTTACCGTTTGCGTTTTTTTATTTCTGGTGACCCAATTTTATTTATGCTTCGGTGCTTGCAGGTATGATGGGTTTTTCTTGTCGATGCTCGCCACCAGCGTGTATCCTTTTTAACCTCTGTTAAAGAATTGGGGTTTTTCGATTCTTTAAGTTACACTGTTATTCTGCATTTGAGTTGGCACGCCTTATCTCTTTCTTTACATGCTACTTGTTTTTGGTTTGTTTCAGTTGGCTCATCATTTAGATTATATTGCGATTGTTGTATTCTTTAATAATTTGACTTACAGAGTTATTGTCGCAATTAATTGGAAGCGGTACCATTCTTGTACATATCCGTTGCACATATGGATTGTGGTGGGTTCCTCTATCAATGATGCTGTTCAGCTTTGCGTTCCTCGTTTGTTGATAATATTAAGTTGTGTCATGAATGATTTTTTTTTTTCTTTTTGCTGGTTCAGGTTGACTACTCTACTGTGTTTATCTTTCGGCTGATGATGTTTGTTGATAATGGACTTTCTGCTGGAATGGGTTTGTAAGGCCTTACCAACTTAAACTTTTGTGTTCACCTTTTGATAATGATTCCGTGCCGTATTTTTCTTAACCACTATTTCTTGTGGAATGAATGAAAATTACTTTGGGCTTTTGCATAATGAAGGAATCCCTGGAAAAATTGGAGTATGAAAGGTTTGGTGTGATAATTGAAATTAGTCATATATGAATGTGAAAATCTGAATTTTGCAATTAAGAATCTTGTTTACAAGATCAACATGATCATGACACTAAAAGCATGCTGATATTGATGTTGGAATCATCTACATGATACTAATGTGACCGTTTTTAAAAATATGTTATTTCATATAGCAAATTGTTTATAAGATTATAGAACAGTTACTGAGATAGTCTGTCACCTACCTGAATATTCTGTGCAGCTGCCTGGAATGTGTAGTGTGGAGTAAGTTATACCTTCAGTAGGGCAGTGAGAAGAAGGGCTTGTATTGAGACTTGTGGAAAAATAGATATGGACATGAGCATTATTTATGTCACGTGGTTTCATGATTTTTGGGATTCTGGAAAGTGATATTTGACGGTTCATTTTGCAAGAAATTGAGCATTTAAATGCTAAACCATTGATGGTCATTTTCCTTTCATCGATGATTTCTAGGATTTAATTTTATGATACATTCCTGTGTGGAAATTGTGGATCATTGTTTAGTGATCAAGTTAATGATGTCCATTGATGTTATGACTGGTGAAATCTCAGTATTGATGAAGTCCTTTCTACCTTTTTACTGTGCTCAGAGACTATGGGCGGCAGCAGAGATATGCTCGCTTCTGTGGAAGATTAGCAGTCCTTTCAATCCTTGCTTTGATTCTGTATCCATTTCTTTGGGCTTGGACTATAATTGGTACCATGTGGTTCTGCAGTGCCAGGAACTGCGTATGTTCTGTTCTAATTCAATCCTCAGTGCTGTTTTTTAAGAAAGGCTTTTAGGATATAACACAAATATTTACCTGCAGTTGCCTGAAGAGGGTCAGAAGTGGGGCTTCCTCATCTGGTTACTTTTTAGCTACTGTGGACTGCTTTGCATTGCTTGCATGTCATTAGGGAAGGTTAGTGGTGCTCTGCTGTTACCCATTAGATGTTTATGGGATATTGTTCCATGAGCAAAGGTTCTTTTTATTCTGTTTGTTTCTGGAAAAACCTGTCCACTGCTCCTTCCTGGTGATTATTATTCGACTTCAATGTCTATTATTATGGTATATGCTATTCTAATCCTGGTTCTGTTTAACTCTTGTTGCAGTGGTTGACACGAAGACAAGCACACTTGTTACGTGCTCAGCAGGGTATTCCAGTATCTGAATATGGAGTAAGCTTTGCCTATATCAAACATTACAATATAAGCTGCATGCACTAGAAAACTCCATATATTTTATAGTATCAAACTGGAGCATCTCTAACAGAGTAATGATGATTTAACAACATGGAAAGGAGCGCTTAATTATTTTTTGTTTAGATTTGGTGTTGTTGAAATTTAATTAATTATATCTGTACGGTCAATTGTAATTCCACATTTCCAACAAATAGTGCTGCTTCAAAAGTCTAGAGAAGCAATGCTGTCAAGATCGAAATCTTACCTAGGATCGGAAGAGACATAAGAATAGAGTGTTAATAGTGTGGGTTGAGTTAGGCTGAAATTTTTGGAGGGTGAGTTGGGAAGAAAAATAAAGTCAACCCAATCTAAACTATCATGGGTTGGGTTGGGTGGGCTGGTGTTCTGGCCCATTTCATTTTGTTTGAAGAAAAAATATCTATTAATATTAAGAGACATTCTTACAAATTGCAATCACCTTCCAATCTACTCACAACATTCTTATAGTCACTTTCAATCATAACAATATAATAGAACAATATACAAGAAAAAATATAATAAAAGAGAGTATCATCAAAGAGTAATTGAATGTGTGAACCCTGAAATCCTAAACTGGTGTGGGAGTGAGATTGATGACAAACGTTGCGGTTAGAGAGAATGGTGGGATGGACTTGTTTAGAAAATTAAAATTTGCAGCCCAACCCATTTACTGGTGGGGTGAAAATTTTTAGTCCAAACCAACTTGTAGTACAACTCAACCCAATTAAGCGGGTTGGGTTGGTTTTGGTTGTTTGGTAGGTTGGCTCAACCCACTGAACATCCCTACATAAGATAGATCAAGATAGACCGAATTATAAGATCGGATTGAGGACCGTAGATCCTATCACTTTTACTCTTTTAGAAAAAGAATATATATATATATATAACGTAACATAAAAAATATTTTAAACATCTAACCTGAAGTTCTTTCATAAAAATAAACGATTAATAGTCATACATAATACATTAAACATAGAAAACAAATATATCTAAATATCAAGTTCATCCATGTAATAATTATCATTATCTTCCATGGCACCGACCTACATCAAAATCATCAACAATGTCATGAGATTTAATATTTTTCACTCATTGAACTTTAAATACTTCATCTTTGACTTTTCTACCCTCATCTTCACCTGCTCTATTAATCATATGAAAAAAGTTATGTTCGAAATTATACTCAAGCTCTTTTGCATTTGTAGTATTTCAATCGTTCAATTCCCCATTAAATACAAGGACTAACTCATTCATTTTTTTTTGGTGCAAAGAATTCATGCTCTTTAAAAAAAACATTTTGTTTTAGGATTTTCAAATAAAAAAAAGTTAGGATATGCAAGATTGTAATGTGTAAGATTTTATGATCTTGCAAAATCGCAATCCTACCAAAAAAGAGTCTTGCATAAGATCGGGAAAGAAAAGAGCTTGCAAGCTATCTTGGTTCTTATGATCTTACTTTGGTCTGTTGCTGGCGTCTTTCTTGGGGCAAGGAGATCAGATTTATGCTGTGATCTTCATTTCATAGATATTTCATGTGACCCGTAATTGGAGTATATCTTATTATTTTCTTAGCAATCCAATGGTATATTAGTTCCTGTTTGTTTATGCTTACTTTATGACTATTAGATGGTAATAATTACACTTTTCTTTCTTTCCTTTTTTCTTCCTCTCGCTAGGTTCTGGTTGACATGATCCGAGTGCCTGAATGGGCATTTGAAGTTGCTGGTCAGGAAACAAGAGGCATGGGCCAAGATGCTGGTGCATATCATCCTGGTCTTTACTTGACTCCTGCTCAGGTAAGTTTGGCAGATGTTTTCAAAACTTGATTGAATATTGAAAACTTATGTAAAGCAGCAGTTCATGTTACTTTATGTCGAATATAGTGAACTTCATTACCATGTATGATATTTAATAAAATTTACTAGATTTTTTCTCGAGAAATAGTCATACAATGGTGTTGATCATTATTTTCCTGTGTTCTATGCTTATAAATCTGATTTTAATTTCTCTTTGTATATTGATTGTCCTTTTTAGTATTAATGATTAGGGTTTTCTGGGTTTGTCGCAGAGAGAAGCAGTCGAAGCTTTAATTCAGGAACTCCCAAAGTTCAGGTTGAAGGCTGTTCCAACCGACTGCAGTGAATGCCCCATCTGCTTAGAAGAATTCCATGATGGGAATGAGGTATACTTTTTCATTGTGCAAAGTTAAGTCTTGCCTTGAGGATTTTGCTATATATTACTCAAAAAGACAGAAACCTGTTTTAAACGAACTACTCAAATGGATAATGGACCCATTTGGGTCATCTAACTATGTGGCAATGATAAAAAAAATTAAAATTTTAAATATCTCACAGATGGGCTCTATATCTTCCAGTGGATTCTGATTTTTAGTTTTGTCAGCTTTCAATTGTTGGGCAGTCATATAAGTTTGAGAAATTTGAGATGCAGTATGTGTATGGATCGTAAAGTTTTCAACTTTGTGATGCAGGTCCGTGGCTTGCCTTGTGCTCATAATTTTCATGTTGAATGCATTGATGAGTGGCTTCGGCTTAATGTGAAATGTCCTCGGTGCCGATGTTCAGTATTTCCAAATCTTGACCTTAGTGCTCTGTCCAATCTCCGCGCTGAATCAGAACGATCCTCTGCCAGTGTTCTGACAACTACCAGATATGTGAGAGGTCAGCCTTCTAGTCAGAGTTACTTGTTGAGATTACAGGGTCTTCTCCGCCCTGTGCGTTCAGAAATTGCTGGGCCAGGTGATGACATGGATAATGCTTTGGAAACTGCCGAGAATGGTGGTGTACCTGTTGTGATGCGAAATGCATCTAATGGAGACCTAGTCACTTCAGTTGAATGCATGCCTGTCAGACTCTCCTCTGCACAGAATTAATCAGATTTTTTCATTGTTTCTGAAATGAGAAATCAAAGAGTGAATGTTCATATCTAGCCTTCCATCCAAAATAGGTAAAAAAAAATAGGTCCCGTATCGGCCATTTTGTGAAGCCTTGTTGAATGGTCTACGATCCTAACAAGAAACTTTCACGACTGATCCATGAAGAAATGGTTCAGTTTATGGGGAAAAACCCCTCCTTCCCCCTGCCTTTTTTGTTTTCCCTTGAACTAACATAGATTAGATAAGCAGATGTGAAACTGTCTTGTTTTATAAAATGTAATTGTAAACAGAGTTCAGAATTCTACTGTGTATGTTGAATTTTTGTCTCTGCCTTTGTTGTACTTGTACCTCTTAACTAGAGCAAGTCCCTTTTTGCTTCAGACGTATAGGTGATTCCTGATACATCATAATTTGTAATTTTGCATGAGGGGCATGATTTCAAAACATTGGTGGGGGTGGTCCTCAAGTTTCAACATCGCTTTGTGCTGTGTTTGTGGCATATTTCAATTGAGTCCTAACCCTTAGAAAATGGTAATTTGACCCGATTTATATGGGTGTCTGTAACTCGTTTTGTAACATTGTAATCTAGTTTTGATTATACTGAGTTATGGTAGGAAGAATACCAAATAAATAATAATCCTCTTTTTAATTTTAGGGGTCACAAATTGTCCAAATGGGATTTCTGTTCTGGACTTCTGGCCCATCCAAATGTGGTGTAAAAAATGCCATTTGTGGCTGTGGCTATGTCTAATTCAACCATCTTCAACTTCAAGTCAAAATCATGTGCTAGTGCTAGCTAAGGCTCAACACTTAACAATCAAGGGGACCACTCTCAGATTTGTTGTGGCTGCTGCCTAAAACATCACTATGATTTGGGAAATCCAACAAAATGAGATTTAAAGTTCATATATTTGTAAAATATAAGATTAATAAAAATACAAATTAAAATTAAAATTTTGAGGATTTTCTTTGGTCTTCCCTTTTCTCGGGTTTTAGGATTTTCAGCCATTTGGTCAACACTGCGTGTTTGGGCTTTCATAAGTCTTTTTTGTATATGTCTGAACCACCTAAAATTAAATTTTTAAGTAAATTATGAAATTACATAGTGATTTTTTTTCTTTCATTTATACTTAAGTTAATACATAGATTGATAAAATGTTTGAGAATATACATAAAAATGATAATTTAATTCAATAAAAAAAAGTATTTCTAAGAAGGGACAAAGATACGTGTTTATTGAAAGCAAATTAGTAGGAATTATAATGGACGTATCTTATGGATTACTCAGATATACCTAATTATATGTTTTTATTCCATTTTTTATCCTCTTATTTTTTTTCTTGCCTATTCATCTTTTAGGTTTTGCTTTGGCATTAATTATTCAAGTTACTCGTGTTATGCATGACTATAATGAGAACATTTCTCAACAGGAATATCTGTATTTACAAAAATCTTAAATTTGACACTTTCTTAAATAATATCAAATCGTTTATTATTGGGATGAATCTTTAGTTTTTTTTTGCTAGAGGGATGAATCTTTAGTTGATTCCTCTTATTTTATACTGTACTCATAAAATATATATTTTTTAAATTGCATTTGATCCTTTTTTGCAGTTTTTTCAAACAAAAATTTTATAACTAATTAATCAAAAACCAAAATTAAATAGTATTTTTATAAAAAATTAAAATTATTGAAGATTTATTAGTTCTCATTCATTCAGATTATCTTGGGATATACTGTAACCATGGGATTAAAATATTAATTTTTCCAAAAATATCAATCATAAAAAAACTTTTAATCAAAGGAATTTTATGATGAAAAAACCAAAAAATAGAATAATATCTTATCATATTTCTGCATATCAAATTACCTGGTTCTCCTCTTGTCATGCTCCTATATCATCACATGTTTCACAGCAAACAAAATCTCCAAAGTATTCATCAAAAAAAAAAAAAAGTCCCAAAGTAGAAACTTTATCCTCGCTCGCTGATTCTATCCGCACTCTGTTTACACACAATTTATCATCCAAACAGAGTCGAGTCCTCGCTCTCACCAGAAATTCGAACCCTTGCTTCAAAAATTGAAGATTCTGCCTGAAATTAAACGCCATACAGAGATATGGCGGTTGCTGCGAATACATGTGTAGGCAGTCAAGCTACCTCGACCATCCGTCAAAAACCCTTCTCTCGTTTCCATGTTTACCCTAACCCTAAGAAATCCATCAGCGTCAACTTCTTCCTTGGTTGGGGTTCCGCTGTTCGAAGCAGGCCTTCGATCTTCTCTCGTAGGAACCGTAAGAGTTCAGACTTGTATTGCCGTTGTACGGCCACCACCCACAGCAATAACCACAATAGTAACGATAATTTTAATGGGTCTTCTTCTTCTTCTCTTGTCTGGGATTGGAATCGATGGAGCCGCCATTTCTCTGAAATTGAACAGGCCGAGAGCTTCGCCTCGGTTCTTAAGGTATATTTCTTTTGATTCCTTCTTGTCGTTCACTCCTTCAGCTTCGTTTGACTGATCAATTCAATAAAGGGAGTTTTAGCTGTCAGCTTTTTGAACCGAGGACAGAAAAGTAGTCGTTATGTTGAGTTGTTTATCCAAAGTTACTTTTAAGCATCAGATTGTACACTGTTCCTGAGAAAGACTATAAAAGCAAACTAGGGGCCTGGGTCAGCCCGTTAGTTCAAGGATGATGGTTGGTTTATGCGTAGATATATACAATTTACAAACAGTGCTTATTGTTCTATATTCTGCCTTTCAGTTTCAACTTGAAGAGGCAATTGAAAAGGAGGACTTTCAAGAAGCAGTGAAGTTGAAAAGGGCTATAGCCGAAGCAACATCAAAGGATAGTGTTGCTGAAATCATGTCTCAGTTGAAGGTCAGATCGCTTTTGAATTAGTTCAGAGTCTCAAGATTCTCAACCTTAACTGTTGTATAGGCAATGGTCTCATCTTTTCTTTTTGTTGCAGAATGCCATAGCTGAAGAGCGTTACCTTGATGCTTCAAAATTATGTAAACATACTGGAAGTGGACTGGTACATTTCTTAGTTGCTACTTCTACTATCTCTTATTCAACAGCATTCCTCTTTGAGCTTTTTGTGACCTGTTCTCGGTGTAGGCTTTTTTTCTAGAAAGAAATAAATTTTTCCCTCTAAATAACTATCTCGGCCTATGTGGACTGACTGTAAGTCTTGCCAATTGGTGAAAGCAGAAGAAACATTTGAAATCCCAACCGTAAGAGATATTTGTTTTCTACTCATATAAAAGTGAATTATAGACAATTGATTGAAATTAACAAGGGATTTGAAATTGAAGTGTCATAATTCTAGAGAAGTGAATTATAAACTGGGAATGGCATATGATAGGAGGAAGTAAACTATGCTCTCTTCACATTTGGAAGATTTAAAAAGAGATGTGCCAAAGATTGAGCCATTATACTATTGAAGCTATCCAGTTGTCGGATCTAAGCAATCTGGGAGCTCTACTTATACATGTTTTTGTGAATTATCCACTATCATTTATATGTGCAGGTGGGTTGGTGGGTAGGCTGCTCCAAAGACTCAGATGACCCCTTTGGCAGAATAATACGAATCAGTCCTAGTATGGGTAGATTTGTTGGCAAGAGTTACAGTCCAAGGTATAATCTTTGGTTCCAGTTTCCACTTTTCCCTTTGTTAATTTTCAACATCCGCTTACTTTTGTTTGTTGCAGACAGTTGATCACAGCATCTCCAGGGACGCCAATATTTGAAATTTATGTTGTGAAAAATGCTGATGACACATATCATATGCAGGTACTGTTCAAATCATCCAACTAAAATATGCTTACTTTATATATTCATTATAAGACCACGAGTTACTATGATAGTTTATAAGGGCGGAAGGAAGGAAGCTGAGCTTATTGGTTCAGTTGTTTTTGGTCTATGACTTACCAATATACAAAGGGAAAGCAATTTTCTTAATGCAAATGCATATTGATGGGCTTTTTGATGATCTTGGACAATATCAAAATGAAAAGTGACCCCCCCCCCACCCACCATCAGCATTCCCTAACTGGGATTCTACTGTAGTACTGTGTTCACATCTGCCTGCTTCTGTAGACTTTCTTAAGTAGTATGTATTTAATGCTTATGATGTCATATGTATTGACAGGTAGTGTATTTACGAAGAGCTAAAGGAAATTCAATGAGTTTCTCCCCATCTATACCTGCTAAAAGCCTATCTGAACCTGAAGTGGAGCATGTATCTTCAGTTGAAGTGCAGGAACAAGAAGAGAAGGTTGAGAAAAATGATGAGAAAAGCAGTAGTGTTGAAGGAGTAGCTGAGGATGGCATTAAAAATGTGATAAATTTTCTCAAAGAAAAAATTCCAGGATTGAAAGTCAAAGTTATGAACATTAAAGTTGAAGAAGGGACTGAGGATAATGATTCTGTCAAGCCATTGACCGAGGAAGATAGAACTAAAACTAGCTCTAGCACTAATGAGAACCTTGACGAGGAAGTTAATAATCTCAATGAACCTGATGAGCTCACTTTACATGGAGAAAGTGATGCCTCAGGAGATGAAAAGGACTTGGATATGAAGCTTTTTATTGGTGGGGTTGTGCACAATAATGAAGAAACTCCTGCCAAGGATGAGTTTATGCGTCTTCCAGCTGAAATACAAGATTTAGATAGAGATTCTTTTCTCTTTCATATCCCGAGGAGAAATCTAGATTATGCTACCAGAGAACATGAAGTATCTAATATCAAAATAGCAGCTGTGGCAGCACAAGGAGTCTCAGAGCTTATGCCTCCTGATGTTGCTAAGGCATTCTGGGGTGCTGATAAAGTCTCCTCCAAGGTGAGATTGAAATGATGACATTAGATCATTGTCAATTTTTCTTTTTGCTTTAAGGAATACCTCTTTTGATGTTTATTATAATTTACAAAATTTGACTAATATTATAGACATATGTCTAGTCTGAATAAATGATACTTTATGACCTTGCTAAAAGGAGGAACTTTAAAACAATTAATCAAAAGATGTATAGTTATGTTCATGAGTAGTCTAATGTTAATATCTTGGTTATCATTGCCATTGATGTGCATCACATAATTTGTTCTGAAAAATCTATTCAAAAGCATAGTAAGTCATGGATTCTATTTCAAGTCATATGTGTATATATATGCATACAAAACTACCTAGCAAAAGATGAGATCTTGGATTCTGCATGTCTCCTTTGTGATGTACTTCAGAACTGTCAACTGCAGTAGTACGTTTTTCTTGACAATAAGTTGAATAATATTTTACTTGGTTAGGTTTCTAAAAGTGTGCGTGAAATTGTCAAACTTGCAATCAGTCAAGCACAGAAAAGGAGTAGATTATCTGAATACACATCTTTCAGTCGAATTACCAGTTCACATGGGGATTTAGATCCTTTTGATGGTGAGATTACATTAATTCTTGTTATGTTCTTTGTGAAATGTGCTAAGAATAGGTTAGAGAATGAAATCTGCTTGTTGGCATGTAGGACTCTATGTTGGTGCATTTGGCCCTTATGGTACTGAAGTAGTGCAATTGAAGCGGAAGTTTGGACACTGGAATGATGCCGACAATGAAAACAAGTCCTCAGATATGGAGTTCTTTGAATATGTAGAAGCAGTGAAGCTGACTGGGGATCTTAATGTTCCTGCTGGCCAGGTTTGTGCATTTTGAATCTCTTGATTCTTGTCATAATTGTCTACATATTAAGATGACTAAAGTTTGCACATTTGGTATTTAGGTGACATTCCGAGCTAAAATTGGGAGAGGTAATCGCAACAATAACCGTGGGATGTATCCAGAAGAATTGGGAGTGGTAATTACATATGTCATGATTGGATACTTATGGTCTATTACATGTGTATGCATATGGGTGCATGTCTTTTTACAAATTTCTCTTCAAATCATCATGCAAGAGCTATCTCTAAGGCATAAGTTAAAATTTTAACTTCGGACCTCTGCAGTCGTACGCCTCCCTTCTATTTGTTTTTTTTATTTAAATACCTTTTTTAGTGATAGCAGTACACTTTCTGCCGTTCTATTGTCAGTTCTCTCAAATTTCAAATAAGTATCAATTCTTGGTATGATAGAATTGTATTTGTTTCCTGCTTTACCATTTATTCTTTTATTCTTAGTTAATATCAATACTTGTCATCGTTCACAGTTTACAATATAATTTAGTAACAGTAAGAACCTATACGAATAACTGAAAGCAGTTGTTTATAATTTTATATGTACTTCATGCTTTTGAAGTTTTGAGAAGGCTATTTCTTTTCACGCGTTCATTTTTTTGAGTAACGTAATATTGGCCACCTTAAATGGTTCCGAACTCATGCAGCTGATTCTGATTGCTGCACTCATTCATTAACAGGTGGCAAGTTATAAAGGCCAAGGGAGAATAGCTGAATTTGGTTTTCGAAATCCGAAATGGGTTGATGGAGAATTACTTCAACTTAATGGCAAGGTAAAAATGGTATCAGATGTGTGGTAGCACGCACTTCTTAATATACAAACATAAATACCGGCCTCTACTCCCTCTCAGTAGTCATGTTTGGTCAATTGGTTGTTGGTTTCTTCTAATGTTTTTTCCTGTTATCATATTCAGGGCATTGGACCATACGTGAAAGGTGCAGATCTTGGTTTCCTTTATGTCGTGCCGGAGCAAAGTTTTCTTGTGATATTCAACCGGTTGAAACTACCTGAGTGAGTTGAAATACTCTAATCCAATCTTAAATTGTCTAACAATATGAGGTGGTACATCAAGCACTCAGCACTCTGACACTTGCCAAGAGAGTACCATCCCGAAACTTAGTGAGAGAGAGTGATAGTTTTACCCAACACGCAGGCGACTGTAACTTTAGTCAGCCCTTCATATTGTAAAAATTCTTTTGTTCTTTTTTTCCCACTCTACCATATTATATAACCACTTATGTATATCAATTTTGCTGATGGACAACATAATGCTATAGGAACACTGCAAGAAACTGAGGGGGATCTTTCCTTGTTGCTCATTTGGGGTTATTAATGTGCTTGTCTTGTTGATGATACGTCTAATGCAATTTGCGTGAACAGATGCCATTAAGGAAGAGTTTTCCTTTGGCATTCATTCTCTCTTCTAGTAGACATGAAACAAAGTTATATTTTATATGCATCTTATGATTCTTCTAGAAGAATAAACATCGGTTAAGGTAGTGTGAGCTCAAAGACAGTGTCCCTAACGAGATAGGTAGAAAGATGCTTTTCTTGTTTAATGTAGGTAGATTCCTGTATAAACCTATTATTATACAATAGGTGGGGCTATCAGTTTAATAAGGTGTTTTCTTGTATGAGAAGTAGAGCAAGAGCTTCTTATAAAGCATGGGTGTGTTGGATATATTCACACACACACACACAGACACAGAGTTTAATGTAATAGAAAAGGGTTGGACGAACCTTTGAAGTGGACGTTTGTTTAAAGTTTATAGGAATTTTAGGCCTTTAGATCACTGAAGTTAACCCACTCCCAAAGAAATCGCAAAGTTTCTTTCTTTTTCTTTTTTCTATTGAAAGCTTGCTGAGATTTTTAATGGACCCACCTGGATTTCTTGCATTAATTTTATACCTTTTATTGTCTGATCTTGGCTACCTAAACGATGTCGTGAGCTCTTAAATTACACCACAGTGTTTTAGTGTTTCCATCATTGTGAAGCCTTTTCCGTTTGCCTTTAGACGTTTCTAATTTAATAGGCGGAAATATGAATATATTAACTTTGTTAATGCATTCAAATTGTGAAAATGATGAAGATATAAGTATGGTAAACAGATAATGTAAACTACGTGTATTATCGAAGCTTTGACATTCCACAGACAGGGACATCGTTTTCTGTCTGTATTTAAAATTTTTAATTATCTGCACAATCCAACTTGTCTCAATCACTAACTACGTTGTTTTTGTGAGCAAATTCTAAAACTCAATTGTTGTTAGTAGTAAATTTTGTAAATTATTTAAAAATTTAAGGATTTGGTCATGAGGATGTGCTAATTAAAGGTTATATGAACTTTTATTTTTGTTCTCTTTTTTTTCAAAAAAATTATGTACAAGAACTTTAATCTTTTTCTTTCTGCCTAACATAATTTATTTCATTATGGTAACCTCGTATCGTTGTTTCATTAAATTTAATAGACCATTCATCAAGACATACTATATTGAGTGTGCCGCTCATGGTGTTGCCAAAACTATATAAAGTAAAGTATACCTGAACTTTTTTGTCCATAAACTTGTATTATTCATATTAGAACGAATTTCATTATAAATTTAATGTAACTTAAAATTAAATAAGAAACCAACAAGTGTTTGGTGTAGTGGTTGACGAGTTACACCTTAGATGAGAGGACCAAGATTTGATCCCTAGAGTCGACATTGTTAAGAGGACTCAACCGTTTTGTCTCTGTAGCCTGAATAAAATTAGTCTTCGCTTAGACCGTCACACGGATAGGTGAGGGAACTCATGACATTACTAAAAAAAACTAAATAAGAAATATTTCAATAAAATTTTAAAAAATTAACGTACAGAAAACAAATTTAGGTTCAGATTTTTTTTTTACCAAAAGAAAAATGCTTTGCTTGAGTACTTGAGGTAGCCACTGGATCCAGGTGCGAGTATGACTGGACCAACAGAATCTGAATAATTCAATTCAATGGGAGTTGGCATCCGCTGCGGCAAGTAACTACTTCCAAATTTGTACTCTTCGAATTAAAACATGCCAAGTGTCAACGTGTGCACAGTTTTATCCTCGTGGCGAGAGTTCATTGGGTGGGCTTATGAAACAGTTTAGTGTATCCAGTAGGGAAGTGAGGCTTTGTTGACGATAGTGGAAGAATAGAATCAACGTGGAATGGAATGGACCTACACTAGAAGAAGACATGAAGGTAGCTAAAGCTTTCAACTTTTTCTTTTTCTTTTTCTCTCTCTCTCTCTCTTTTTTTCTCAGCACCCAAACACTCTTTTTCTCTTGTTAATTATTTTTCTCTTCCTTGAGCCCCAATTTCCTCCCCCCTTTAAAATCCACAACCTTTACGGGATTTAACGGAGAGGTAGTTTCAAGTTTCACAATTTGTGCTTCGATTCAATTCAATCCAATCATGAAAAAGCAATCCTCGAAAACCTCCGAATCCTCCACTCACGCAGAAACGCCTCATTCCCCACTTCGCGTTCACTCGCCGGGATCCGATTTGGGTGACCCACCTGAAACAACTCCCTATGAATCGCCGGAGAACTCGCCGGAGCGGCGAACAGAATACTCCAAAGCTATTGTCGCCATCGACAAATTCACTCTACACTCTCCCGTTAGATCTCCATCGGAGCAACAGAAGACGACGGAGACTGTGCCGCCGGCGAAACCCCCCTCGTCGGTGGTGGTATTCAATCGGGCCGCGAGGGAGGAGCCTTTGTCGTCGTCGGCGGCGAAGGTAGGCCCCACCACCGGAGGCGTAGGGCGTGGCGGAGATGGTGTTCGCGGCGGGAGATCGAGGCCGCCGGCGGCGGCGACGACGACGACTCCGTCGGGGTGGGCCAAAAGGGAGGAGATGATTAGGAAGGCGGCTTTAGGGTTTAGGTTGAGTGAGGTTTTGCTATGCCTGATTTCGTTTTCCGTTATGGCTGCTGATAAGACCCAAGGTTGGAGTGGCGATTCCTTTGATCGCTACAAGGAATATAGGTATTCTTTTTCTCCCTCTATTCAATCACTTGTTGCTAATTTTTCACTCAACGATTTCCAATTGCTTCATTTTATGTTTCTAATTTTGGAGTCTGAATCACCAAACTTAAATTATAGTATGTGATCTGCTCCGCGGAATTCTCAATCTTTGACCTGTTTCTCCCTTTTTGTCCTGTTTGTTCATATCTTCCTGATTTCCCCAGAGTTTGTTTAGTGAAGGTATTATCAGATTTTGTTGTAATGTAATCTTAAGCATACATGAGTAGCGTAATCACTATGAATATAAATTGAATTTGTTTAATAAACTTTTTACTATTTTAATCCTCTTTCCTAAACAGGATGTTGAAATTGCTGCTACTAGATACCATAACTATGGTGAAAAGTGCACTGCTTCTAACTTGCTTTCCAAGCAATCAAAAAACTATTGTCATTTTACTTCGCCTTTAAGTTTGAATAAATGTTCATTCTTTTTTTTTTTAGTTTGTCTTTTTTATTTTGTTTTGAATAGCACTCTCTCCAAATTTGGTAAGCATCTGTTACTAGTATTAGACTGTGTGGAGATTTACAAAACTAAGCCTTTCATCAATTTATTTATATCCCTCTTGTTCTGTTATTAGGCAACTACTCTTGAATTTAAGCTTTTTAAATGTCGATGTTTTCAAGAATGCTAGAAGGCAATATTCACCAAAATGTTGATTAGACTAGTAACAGTGAGGGTCTGAGAACATGGTTGTTTGAAAAGTAAGAAAAAATTGCCATTGTTATTCATGTCAACGCTGTACTGATTGCCATAAGTTTGCTGAAATAAGACTACTCTACTGCTTGGTTGCTCTCTAGGTTCCTTCATCTTCATCAACCTTCAAGGACGGATCCTCTATATTTGAAGTTCCTAAAGTTCTCTGCAATTAGACTATTATTGCACAAAACACATCCCCTTCTAAGTGAAAAGGTGTGTTTTGGACACCAATTTTTTTTTTTTCAACACTGGAGAGTGGCCTAATTGCAGAGAAATTCAGTAAGCTCAATTAAAGAGGATCCATTTTCTCAACCTTAAGTTTATGTTAGTATTTCTCTTGCTCTCCTGTTGTACATTTTAGTGATGATAAACCTCATTGTTGTGGCAGGTATTGTTTATCTGTGAACGTCATTGCATTTGTGTACTCAGGATTTCAAGCATGTGATCTGGCCTATCAAATAGTCACCAGGCAAACCATGATCAGTCACCACCTCCGCAATCACTTTGATTTCTTCATGGATCAGGCAAGTCAGAGGACTCAACATCTAATCATAGTTGTTAGTTTAATTCTGTTTAACGGTCGTCATAATCTAGAGTGAGGCATGAAAGACAGTGAATGCTATTATTGGCTTCAAAAGTTTTTACATTCTTATGTACCTTCAAAAGACTTCTGATATAATTAAGGTTTAAATGCACAAAATCTTCTGAACTTTAGTCATTGTGTAAAAAACCTTATGAATTTTGAAAAGTGACTAAAGACTCCATCAACTTTGGATTTTGTGCAAAAGACCTTTTTTATTAAGATTTTTGTTCAAAAAGATAATTTTTTTTTAAGTTGATGATTGTTTTTGCATTTTACATTGATTCAAAATTAAAGCTAACTATTGTTATAATTAATAGAAAGTCAAAAGCTAAAAATGTTATCAAAATTAGAAGTTCTGGGACATTTTCGTCACTTTTCAAAGTTTGGGGGGTCTTTTCAATAGTGACTAAAATTCAGAGGGGTTTTTTTTTTGCATTTTAGCCTATAGTTAACAAGAAGTCTTCTGTCCCTGTAAACTTATATCAGTGTTCATTTTGCTGGGGTCTTCTGGTGTCCGATTTTTGTTCCTGTGAACATTATGAGCAAGAAGCCAAGAACAAGGTTTCAATTTGTTGGAAAAATCAACTTTTTTGTCAAACTCTGATTGACAGGTTTTGGCATATCTTCTGATATCAGCATCCTCATCGGCTGCCACCCGGATCGATGATTGGCAATCAAACTGGGGGAAGGATAAGTTCACAGAGATGGCCAGTGCTTCTGTTGGAATGGCGTTCCTGGCTTTCATTGCCTTTGCCATTAGTTCACTCATCTCCGGCTACAACCTCTGTGCCCGTAGCTCCATATGAGCTTTCCTACATTTTGTTTATATGTAATCTCTCTGGTCTTTTCTTTATCTTCCTCTATGCTGTGACGGAATGAATCATTCCAGGAAACACGTTCTATGCCAACGATTTTTTCTTACTGTACAGACAGAGATATACAAAGTTGCAGGAAATTGTTGCCTTTACAACTGGAAGGTGGAGGAGGAGAATTTCCCTGTGGTTCACGTTACATTGCAATGTAATGTTATTTTACAAAGATCTTGTTTCCCAATGCCAATAACTTGAACCCATAAAGGGGTCTTCTTTCCATCAATTCTCCACACAAATAGAAAAAGGGAATAGAAGATCAATTGTTAAACATACTGATAAATCTGAAGTTTAGTCTCATGTTTTTCGTTTCTCAAGATTGTCAGGAGGAATTATGTTTTGATGAAAATGTATAACAAATAACAATTACAGTGTGAAAAAACTAGAATAGGATATTACATCATTGTCATGTTTTTTGGATTAAAGACAGTCTATCTTTAATACAAAAATTTTAACTTCAATGTTGAACTTTCAATACATAGTCCACAGCTATTGTGTTCCTATTTCAAACTAGGAGTTGCCTAACGAAAAAGAGAAGAAAAATAAAAGCTTATGTCCATACATACTTCCTTTGGGCATTGGGCTTATGTTTAATAATTGTGCCATATCAACATGAACCATAACTGATCATTTTGTGAAATTCTCCAGATTAGAGCAATTTTTTTGTTTCAGTTTTATTCTCTTAAAAGCTTAACTCACATTCCACTCCACAGATTGTTTGATGGTATAGTTAAAACCTTCAATTGACAGAATCATCCACCAAATAAAAAGGGTCAACTTTTGGCTTCTTTGTGAAGCCCCTAGGTTACCAAAAAAAAAAGGGTCAACTAGAAAAACTGAGTCAAGTTGTAGAATCAAGAGTTGAAATAAAACACATAATATAGATTGAAGGGGGTGGATTGCTGAGATCAAAACACACAGAGATAGCTTGTGTTGTCAAACATAGAAAAGAGTGGTGAGTAAGATTATCTATCTATCAATCATCCGTGGGGAATGGGATTGATATATAATTCATATATTAATTTCATTTATATTACAAATAGATCTTGCCATGTCTACTTTTTGAAGAAGTGGACTTTTGGTTGTTGTGCTTAGAATTTGTGTATGGTAGTAATAATAAAAGTGATTGACACAAATGTGAACAAATTTTAACAAACGAAGAGGTGAATTTCTTGAAGTATAAAAGAATCCTACCTAAAAAAACAAAAGTAGATGGAAGATGAGTAGATAGAGAATTGAGAGGTGAAGAAGGAAGAAGTGTGATGTCTAAATCAAAGAAGCAGATGGTGCTGTTTCTTGGCTGTAACCTTGTGGGCTGCTTGGCCTCTCCCTGACATGCCACTGCCTCTAATAACTACTTTTCCTTTACATGTCACATACCAACCCACATATATGCTTTTAGCTTTTTTTATCTTTTTTTTTTCATTAAAAAAAAAAGTTAAGTGAATTGGATTTCGGAGGCTCATCAAAACCAAAACATGTGTCCAGATTGTTTGAGCACCTACATAGGAATCGCTTACGAATAAACCTCACATCAACAACGGGATTCAAACTCATGGCCTTTTGTGTTATAAGTTGACTCCTTACAAACTAAGTCAACCTTTGTTGGCTTGAGCTTTCATATCATTAATTAATTTCTCTCTTCTAACATTTTCATTTTTATTAACATCAAAAGCTACACAGAATTGTAATTTTTACATTCTCCAAAGTTCGAGCTTTCATTAGATAATTCTTTTCTGGGTCATTTTCTTTCATATAGTTTTTTTTTTGAATTTTTATTAATACAATTATACAAATTAAATGCGATAGGAAAGAGGGGAGAGATATAGAAAGAAAAATATAAAGCCTTTGAGAGCTTCATCATGCAATTTATATTGCTCTTTTATTAAAGTATTGACCATAACCCGATCATTATAGATATCATATGAATAAAATATTATCTTCTTTGTCCTCAGAGTCATAAATAAAAATGTATATTCAAATATTGATTTAAGCAAGTATCAAAATCAACTCATATATTTAAATTTTATGAATAGTCAAATCTTCATATCCAAATTTAGAGTTGAATACGTTAAAAAACAGATAATTTTTTTATAAATATAAATCCAATTTTTATTAACTTTACATCTAAAATTGCTAAAAATAAAAGAATAAATAATGAATTTGGATTGTACCATTAAATTAGTTTAAAAATGTATAATATTTCATTGTTACCATTTTGCAAATTATATGCTCAAAATTTTTATCAAAATAAATATTTATTATTATTAATCGAACATCTCATTAATTTTTTCTGAATTTATAAATTTCTTTAATGAATCCCATACTTATGCGAAACATAAATCTAGAGCCCAAAAATAAAATTTTAAAGCACTCATCAATATTTCAATGATCTCTATTTTCCTTTGTACCAAAAAAAAAATGATCTCTATTTTCCTTTAACACATATAGCCATAAAATTGAATTATGTCCTTTGGGGAAAAAGAAAAATACTATTTGGAGTAAATATATATAGGACCTACATATCTTAACATGTGAATTGCATATATAAACAACAACGAATATTTAGATTCTATTTCAATATCATCTGCTATACTTGCTGTTGGGCAGTATATTCCAAAATCTAAGGTATGCATAGGCATACAAGATTACAATCAAGATTCAAGCTGATGTATGAACAAATAGTAAATAACAATTTTCTTTTCTTTTTGGTTTAATTAACTTTGAATGTTCGTCCGTGAAGCCATGAAGATGAATCATAAAGAGTTTCACGTGGTAGCCTGAAAGAAGCCGAGACTGATGTAATCATGTAATAATAAATTGACAAGTGACAAATATTCTTGGAGCCATTCTTTTTACCTTAAACAGTTAAACTCCTTTTTATCTTTTTCTGCTTTCTATTCACTTTAATCTTATCGGTTGGTAATACTTAATAGCCTAATAGGTACCATTTTATTTGGACCAGACCTACTAATTACTAATTACTTTACTGAGAAAAACAAAATATACAATAAATTGAAAACTTTCTCATGTAATCAAGAGAAAAAAATTACATATTATCATATAATTATGCAAACATTATTTTTGTCAAAAGTACTAATTTTGTCTCTAGACTTTACACCAACTGTCAATTTCGTCCTTAATTTTTTTTTTTTGTCAATTTCGTCCCCAATATTTTACATTTTGGTCAATTTTTCCTTTTGACTAATTTCGTTCAATAAATTAACGACAAACTACATCCTGTTTTTTAATCTGAGTTAGGATTTGAATTTCTTTTTTTATCAATTTTACATTACATATCATTAGGCAGGTAGATTAATCTGTCACTAATATTTGACTAAAGTAAGAGCAAATGATAAAATTGACAAAAATGTGAAATAGACGAAATTGAGAGTTAATATAAAGTTTAAAAATAAATTTAGTACTTTTACCTATTATTTATTATCATTATATTAGAATCAGACTTAATTTTACCATCATATTCTTCTGTTGCGTCCTCTGTAGGGAATAATGCAAATAATATGAAACTAAAAGTATGATAAAATGGTTATATGATTAAATTGAGAATTCAATAAAAATTATGAAATTAAAAAAACACTTTGATGTATAAAATATATCTTTAATTTTATAATAACTAAATGAATATTTAAATAAAAAATTGCATAATTAATGACCATAAATTTCAATCCTAACTGTTTACCTGCACGCCGAACATAATTGTCGACTCATTAGCGTACGGCCAATGGATCCTTTCTGTACTACTAACCCCAGCTTAGTTTATAGCCCCCACCCAATCACATATCGACACGTGCCCTTCTATCTTGTATTACGATATCTTAACTGCATGTGCTTGCATCCAAAGTGATTTCAAGTAATCTTTAAATGAGGACAACAAAAATAATAATAATAATAATAATAATAAAAGGAAATAATTAATCACTAACGTCCATTCACATGTTGTTTCTATGATTTCTTAGGAAGAAATTAATGAAAGTGACCATTTGACTGCGAGTTAATTGCCTCCTAAAACACTCCATTTGCAAAATTATTGGCTTAATTTTTGTCTCCTGGTCGTCGAGAAAATCATTCACGTTACTGATTAGTCATGTACATTTTGTTTTTATGTATATACTTCACTATTGATACTATTACCAACTACTATTATGATTATTATCTTCTAATATTTAGGAGTTTGTTACATTGAATCAAACACATGCATGTGAAATATCAAACAGTATCATTTCATGTGATATCAAAGAGCTGTTAATTTATATAGTTGAAGTTAGATTGAGTTTGTTGTAAGCTGGTAAGGGTTCATTATCTGAATTTGTAAATAGTTTGTTTAGATGTTTTCGTAAACAAATTAAGTTAAACCAAATCAAACAATAACAATAATGAAGCACGTTGGATTGAAATACACTTTTCTAATTAACATCACATTCTTCTGTTGCGTCCTCTGCAGATCAACTAAACACTTTCTAATACCAATGAGCGCAGTGTACAGTGTTGATAGGATTGCTACTATCTTCACAGAGGTAGAAGTCAAGAACTTTTTTCTTTTCAAAATTTCTTCCAAAAAAATTACTGTGTACTAGATAATTCATTTTTAGAAAACTTACAATATAATGAATTACTCTTTCAATAATCGAAATATATAAAATGATTTTTAAAATATTACAATTGTCAATGATTTAGTTTTTGTGACGATTATAATCCTTGATTTTGAACTAATTTTATAATTTTTAGTTCATAAATTTGTATTAAATTTATATTTTTTTTTTAAATTTTGAATTTGACTCAAGAATCAAATTATTGATGATTGCAATATTTTAAGAATTGATTCATATATTTTTCAAATAGTAATTACTTTCTGATACCTCACTATTTGGGCGTTCGCCACTCCAAGTTCATTGCACTCATGGATTTGGTCAATGCTTACCTCTCTCCCACGATCTGGCGGGCCTTAACCTCATCAAAGCCTCTCTCTCTCTCCCACGTTGGGCGAGCTGTTGCTAGGAAGAGTCTACTTTTCCACGATTACCACATTCCAGCTTTCTCGGACTCCCACTTCCTCCACTCTCGAAGAACATGCGTCTGAGCACGTCGGGCACCTCCATGGCTCCATCCATGATCCATTACTTTATAAATACCTCTTCGCATCTACAATTAAAGGTTAGCTATTACTCACACTCTGAATTCTATTACCCTCACATCAAACTCTCTCTAACTTTATCGTCAGAGTATCTTTCATAGGGCCCCCTGTGATTGCAAGTTACTTCTGATTTGTTCGCTCTAGCAGCCCCCTTCATTTGAACTAGGTAACCCCTAGTTTATTTCTAGTTTATCACTTTCAATTCATTGTTTTATTAATTATAAACATTTTCATTAAGGGCATGTTTGGCTGTTTAAGATAAGTCTAGGTCCAATATCTTCCAGTATCATATTGATATTGGAGATACAATACTACTGAGTATTTATTTTATTTCAAAAATAATTTTATTTTAGTGAAATCTCAATTTCATTAACTATTTAATTATTAACATACCTCTATCCAACTACTTATAATTATTTATACTTCATTGTAAATATAAAAAAATATTAAAAAAATAATATTTACTACCCTCATTTATTAAACTTACAATTTTTATTTTTTACTCATAATTTTTTATTAATGTTTTTCTCTCTTTCTCACTCACAAACCCCCCCCCCCCCCTCTTTATATCTTTTACCAATAAAATATATTTTAATTTTTATAATTAATAATAATAAGGTCAAAGAGTCATTTTGGTCCTAAATGTATGCCCTAATGTTCATTTTGGTCTATTATGTTTCAAAATGTTCAAATTGATCCTAAATGTTGGCAAAATGTTTCATTTTGGTCTTAAATGTTGGTAAAATATTTCATTTTGATCCCAAATTATTGAATTTAATTATATTTCTCTCGTTTCTCATTTCAAGTTCAAAGGATCTTGTTAAGAAGAACTCGTAGCTCTGAATTCGTTGCATTCAAATTTGAAATAATGAGAGAGATATGATTAACTTTGCTTGTTTGGACATGAAACGAGCAGTTTACTTTTCGGATTGATTTGACCTCGTTTGTTGACGGTCCCAACTAGATAAAGAAAGTACTATTTGAGAACAACACGCGTACGTAGCTCTAAACTCGTCACGTTTGAACTTGAAACGAGCCATATTCAATAGTTTGGACCAAAATGAAACATTTTTCCAACATTTACGACCAATTTGAACATTTTAAAATATAATGGACCAAAATAAATATTAAGACATACATTTAGAATCAAAATTAACCTTCAACCTAATAATAATAATGATAATAATAAAGGAGATGAGAAATTGGTGAGAGTGTAAAGTAAAGGCGTTATTTTTAATTTTAAAATAATAGAAGAGAGTTAGTGAAGACCGTATACGGAAGAGGACCATACGGCTTGTCCGACACCACCACGGATACCAATATTGTGGGCCCCACACCAAACTCTGACTCTATGGGCCCCACCTTTCTCTCTCTTCTCTCTCAATCTCTTCCTCTAACTGACTAAACTACCCTTCCATTCCATACAAAATGAAGTTTTATTTATGATTTTATCACCCTATATATGGTATGCTATTATTATTTTTTGCCTTGAATTATCACCCTATTATTCATTCATTATTCATTCCTTTCATGGTCCATCTGAGGACAACACACCCTCACTGCTTTATACAATTCTACATCATACATTTTCTGCCAACTTTTCTATTATGCTACTCCAATCATCGCAAATAACTATTACTTCCATGTGCTTTCATATATCTCTCTATATATATATAATAAAAACTATATATTTATAATTAGTCTCCTACACGAATTTAAAGTTACTGAGTGTATAATAATTTGTAAATTTTTATAAATTTATGAGCAAGTCATGACTCAACACTTGCCAACGCTACTCAATCATAATCCAGCACCCTTTACATCAATAACTCCTTAATTAATATAAATTTTGTTATCCTATTCCTAACTTTTAGGTAGCTTTATTTTTTGGATGAACAAGTTTTATCTTGATGACGATGTGGTATTGTCTGAAAAAAAAAGAATTTTTAATATAACGATTTTAAGGAAAGTGAAGAATAAATGTTGAAAATAAGAAAAAAAAAAAAGGAGGAGAATTATTAAAGGATAGAGAAAATAAAGGGTGTATGTGAAATGACATTTGTTGTAAGAAAACAGAGTAGAAATAGTAGAGATAAACAAGGAAAGGAGGAGGGGATGGGATGGCATTTTGGAAATAAAAGGAGAAAGAATGGGGGTGAAAAGGTAAAAAGAGAAAGAGTGAAGTAAGGGGTGGTGTTGATAATCAAGGAAGACCCGGGTTGTCTCCTCAGAAGTGGATCTTCGCACGTTGGGAACGTAAAGCTCTCTGTATTTTGGATTATGAAGATCAAACCCATTCATGAATTGAAGCATACAACACTATTTTACACTCTCTCTCACACACACACACCTTTTCTCTCTCTAAAATCATCATCATCATCATAACTTCATAACATGTCCTTCTTCCTTCCTCTTCTAATTTGGGTTGTTTCCCCCACATGAAAACCACACAACAACCTTCTCTTCTTAATTCGCTCTCTCTTACTTTCATTTCCTTTGTCTTCTTTCCATTTCACCATTTAATGTCTGACTCCTCCAAACTTCATTTCTCTCTCTTCCCCTTTTAGGTCACTCTCACTCTCACTCTCATTCACCCCAAAACCAACACACAACATAAACAATATCCCTCTCTTTTTCTTCTAGTTTTCCTCCTCCTTCTTCCTTCTCTATCTCCTTAATGCTAAACATCATTCCCATTCATTTCACTATTTGAATCCCTCTCTCTGCTTTCTATTTTTCACCGACAACAACAACATGAGCTAGCTACTTGGCTGTTGATTGATCCCTCCTTCCTCGATCCTTGTTTTTTTTTTAATTTTCTACTAATAATGAGATGTACCCAAAAAAACAAAAGCCAAACAAAATGTAGTTAGTTAGCTAGCTACAAGCAAATCTCTTTTTCTTTCCAGTTTCCACCCAAATTCTCTCCAGCTCCAGCCAACCATGAAGAGCATTTACAATTACAGCTTCAAGCAAATCTCCAACAGCAAGAGTAGGCCAGGAAGGAGGCTTTCTCTTGGGGAATACAAGCGAGCTATTTCATGGTCTAAGTACTTAGTCTCTTCTGGGGCTGCCATCAAAGGGGAAGGAGAAGAAGAATGGAGTGCTGATCTGTCTCAGTTATTCATTGGCTCTAAATTTGCCTCAGGCAGACATAGCAGGATCTACAGAGGAATTTACAAGCAGAGAGATGTGGCCATCAAACTCATCAGTCAACCTGAAGAAGATGAAGACTTGGCTGCCTCCCTTGAGAAGCAATTCACTTCAGAGGTTGCTCTGCTCTTCCGATTGCACCATCCTAACATCATCACTGTAATACTAATAACCCCCTCTTTCTTTCCCTTTATCATCTCTTTAATTCTATACTTTATAGTTATACTTAATTCTCTCATCATCAGCTGATCATCTGAAAAAGAAAATAGAAAATCATGGACCGATATGACTTTTGATCTCTTTGCCTCCTAATTTACTACTGTTCTCAAGTTTATCGGTGTCTTGGGGATGTTGTCTCTGATCAAAAGTTTTAATTTTTTTATTTTTATTTAGTACTTAACAAACCTGTTTAGTTATTGAGCCAACCTGGTTTGGCAAGGGTTAAGGGCAAACCTTGAGCACAGGATCTAAAGAAACCTGGAAGAACAATTCAGGTGGCTCCCTGTGAATTGACTCTAATGATTAAGTTAAAATAAGTTTTCTGAAGAATCTAGTTTGAATAAGGTACCTTAAGATGTTAGAGTCTTGGAGATATTTGGGATTTAAATAGTAGAGAGAGAGTGAGTGATTCTGTAAGGTTGAGGTCTAAGATTTTAGGAATGTGGGTCTTTAGAATCTCGAGCTGTTTTTATGTGTGGTTACTAAGGGACGCCTACGCGGTCCCTAGAAGGCTTCAGTATATCATCAGTACTGAATGATGGGTGTTTTAGATTGTGGGCTAGTATAATTAATGTGGCATTCTGGGCTATATTTTTGCATTTTCTGGCAGCTACTGACTCCCATTTGGTGCTGCAGTTTATTGCTGCCTGCAAGAGAGCTCCTGTGTTTTGTATAATCACTGAATATATGTCTGGGGGATCATTGAGAAATTATCTGCGCCATCAACAACCAAATACAGTTCCACTCAAGCTTGCTCTGAAACTAGCCCTTGACATTGCACGCGGAATGCTGTATCTTCATTGCGAGGGGATACTTCATAGGGATCTGAAATCAGAGAACCTATTGCTGGGGGAAGATATGTGTGTAAAAGTAGCAGATTTTGGAATCTCATGCTTGGAATCTCAGATTGGAAGTGCAAAAGGATTCACCGGAACTTACCGTTGGATGGCGCCTGAAATGATCAAAGAAAAACATCATACTAAGAAAGTAGATGTCTATAGTTTTGCCATAGTCCTATGGGAGATTTTAACTGGACTGACACCATTTGACGACATGACACCAGAACAGGCAGCATATGCAGTTTCCCACAAGGTACTAAAAACTACATCAGAATCTTCTTATTCATATGCTACATATTCTCATTTTGATGGATCATTTGAAGTGCTTCCATTGCATGATGATGGGACACTCAGAAGATTGATTTTCTTGTTTATTTGCCTCTTAAAAACTGTGAGCTTATGAGAAGTGGGTGCTCTTTTTGCATAACAGTTTCTTGATTAATAGCTCTTCAAGTTATTAAATATATGCATGTTGATTTGATAAAATTTATGGATCTGTTTGATTTTTTGATTTAAAAGAAAACAAAAGAAGTATAAATTTGTTTTCTTCACTGCTAATCCACTTGTTTATCTGTTATTCAAGGTGAAAATAATAATTTATTTTAACATTTGATTATATTGTTTTTATTTACCCTGATGGATTGGAGGTATTAATCCACTTGATCAAGCTACAAACGAGAAGAAATTTCAAGAATTTGTACAAAATAAAAGTTTTAGGAAGATGCAAAAGTAAATTTTATCCAAGTGGATGTTGATGATATTAGAGCTCTAATCTACTTCATTCTCTGCTTTGATATTCACTCTGTAAAAACAGAATGTAAATTTTCACCCTCTTGTTTCATCATTTTAGCATAGTATATCCATGAACTACCTCAGTCAACATTATAAATCAGTGTCAAAACCAAGACAAACTCTGAAGCAGTCCAGTATATACACGACAAACATACTTTTCAATCTGTGACATGCTTGCTTACATGTCTATTCATAGAACTATTATATACATAGTGATGTAGCTGGGTGCTTCAATGGATTCAAACACAAAAAAAGAATGATATTATCTTCTGGTTTTGACATGTTTGCATAGCCATCATTCTTATATAGCATGATTGCATCCGAGTAGGGCCTTTTGATTTGCATAGCTTTGTCCAAGCATGCATGTCACCTTATGAACAATAATTCAAAGGGTATAAATAGACTTCTTCTGTTTATCTATCTAATCTATCTTGACTAAGCTGCATTAATACTTGTATCTCTGTGCTTGAATATAGAATGCGAGGCCAACATTGCCATCTGAATGTCCAAAAGCATTCAGTCATCTGATAAAAAGATGCTGGTCAAGCAATCCAGATAAAAGGCCCGATTTTGATGAGATAGTTTCGATATTGGAGAGCTATAGCGAATCCCTTGAAGAGGATCCTGAGTTTTTCTCAACTTACAAACCACCTTCTCCTAATGTTGTTGTGAGATTCTTACCACATTGTATTAGAGGCAATAGAAGTCCCTTCAAGGCTTGATATATATTAGGAATTTAGTATCATGATTTGCAGTTTCTGTGACATGATGCTGAATTAAAACTATATATATATATATATATATAATACCCAATGCCATGAACAAAGTATATGTTCAATCAATAACTACAAGATTACATTAAAATGATCTTTTTTGTTTGTTTCTTACTTTGTTTGCTCTTTTTTTTTCTTGGTTATAAATGTTGTCGTCAATGGTTGATGGGTACAGTTTATCTTTCTTGTCTATGACTACCAGCTTCACCTTTTCTATTTAAAAGGGAATTAATTTTGACAGGTTAAAGTTTCACCTTTTGAATTATTTACAAAAAGAAGAAACATCGTACGCTTTCTGTATACTAAAAGTAACAACCAGTCATTGCAAACAGTGGCAGTTTCTTTACTATTATTATTTTTTCAACAAACTTTAAACTGGCTATAGTTTTAGTTTTTCATGGGTTGAATTGAATGCATGTTTATCCAAGAGAATAAAGGGAAAGATGAACTGTTTTAGATATTTATCTTTCAGATTTTATTTATAATTATTTTTTAATCAACTTTAGCTTAATGACTGTTTTCATATTATATAATGGAAGATTAAGGATAAACACATAAATTATGACAGTTTGGCCGAGTGGTCTAAGGCGCCAGATTTAGGCTCTGGTCCGCAAGGGCGTGGGTTCAAATCCCACAGCTGTCATCATTGAGCCGAATTTTAATTTTCTTTCCTTCCAATAAACTTTTAAAATTATTATGACTTGTGAGAGACAATTTATCTCTTTTTTAGTGAAAGAAAAAAAAGTTATTTCTGTTTTCTACTATCGAGATGAGAGAGAGAGAAAGCAACAAAAAGGTCCAAAAAAATCTAATTAGTTCAAAATGTAAATTGGGTCCCTTATTTTTTGTTTAGTTCCTAAATTAGTCATATATCTTTTTTTTTTTTTCACTTTTGGTCTCATGTCTTTGCAAAAGGTCCCAATTTAGTCTCATATCTTTGGAAAAAGTTCCATCATTAGTCCCACAATATAGAATTTTTTGCAAAGATATAAGACCAATTTTGTAACATGACCAAAATACATGAGACTATTTTGCAACTTGAACAAAAGATATGAGACAAAAAATGCAACAAAAAAAGATACAAGACCAAAAGTAAAACAAAAAAAACAATATGAGATCAAATTGAGAACTAAGTAAAATATATGAGATTAAATTTAGACTTTGGCCATTTAAATATTTAATTGTGTGGTGAGTTAAGATTTGGCTCAGCTGTATTAGGAAAACAAAGCAAGTGGGGGCATTATTTAGATTTCTCAGATATACATATTTCAGAAATCTGCCTCAAAAAGGGATTCTCAATAATTGAGATTTGAGATTGGGGATTTTGCAATGCTACTCATTTCCATAAAAAGAGAGGAGTTTACATATTTTTTTTTTAATTTAATAATACCCACTGTCATTGGAAACCACATTAATTAACCATCCAGCCATAACTATAAACACTAACCTTAAAAGTAGCGCTTATCATCATTATTATTAAAAGATTATCATCGATCGAGCATTTATTTTGGGTTGATATATTGATTTCATTTTCCTTTTCATCATACAGTATCGTCAAATTCATAACTCTCCCTTAAAGAGAAATTCATGGCAGCTTAAGAGTGAAGCTTTAAAGGCGGGAAGTAACTTCACGAGCGTGACTTCCCGTCTATCTGACCGACATGTTTTCCAACTTCGAGCACTAAGCACAGTAACAATGGAAGAAATTGAAGTAATAAAAGGACCCCATTTGTCTCACAGGGACACAATCGTCATTGCATCACTAGTCCAAACAGGCTCCTGCCACGTGGCAGCTTGTGCGGCTGAGTTGACAATGTGAAGAAAAACAGACAAATGAATTGAATTGAATTGAATAAGTATTGACACTTGCAGGACATAACCCAGAAGTTGTGTCCAAGGTTGGTAAGTAAAGTCGCAATCTTGCTTCTTTTCTTCTTCTGGGTTCTGATTCTGACATCTCAACTCTGCAATTTCTTGGTTTTATAGTCTTTTTGTTTCTGTACTCATTGATCTTGATTTCTCCATTTTACCCTCCTCATTCTCTTCAAGATGGTCAGCTTCTTCTTTCTCTAACTCCTCGCTCGCCTATATATTTATACACACTAACACACACATATTCATATATCTTTGTCTGTTTGTGAGACATTACTCTTTTGCACTCATCTCCATGGCTCATTGTTAAGGCCAGGTATGTACAATGTATGGCTTCCCCTTTCCTCATTTTGTGACTTTCCTGTTTCATTTGTAAATGTGTCTATCAATCAATGCCTTAGTAAGTACCCATTCTATGCCCATACTTGTTTCTATTGAATCAATCTTTTAGATTCTTGTTTCTTTAGTCTCTCTTCTGTGCATCGTTGCTTAATGCTTATGTTTGTGTTTTGAGTTTGGTCATCTATATGTTTTGAGTCCTAGCTTATTCCGGGAGATCCAATGGGTACCCTGTGATTGTCCCTGGAGGAGATTTTGACTTAAGGGTTGTATGGTTTGGGTGACAAATGCTTGTATTTTGAACTGATCTCGACTTTGTAAACATGGTATCATCAAAAGCCCTATTGACAATGTTAAAAGTTAAACAAAACAACATATAGTTTAGCTTCCAATCATCTGTAAATACTTCTTTTTGTGACAAGCGCTTGTTATGCAGATTAGCTGTTTGACATTGGTTCTCACAGTGAATTTGGTTCCTGAAGAAGTAAATAACAATGCCGGGAATTGTGACAAATGCATTTGAACATGAGGAGGGAGCAACTGGAATGAATGGGGACCTTACCCCTTCTCCTTGTAAGGAAACCCCAAACCAAATAAAGTCCCAAAGGAGTTCCTTGAGTACACAACAAAGCCCTGAGAATGAAGGTCCTAATTTACCTGTTGATGGAGTACTGATTCACACCTCCATCGAGCAGCTTTATGAAAATGTCCGTGACATGCAAAGTTCTGATGATCAAACACCCTCAATACAAAGTCTAGGATCTGATGGTGATGAGTCTAGGATTGATTCAGAATTGTGTCATCTAGTTGGAGGACCCATGAGAGAGGCAGATATATTGGAAAAGGAAGTGGAGGAGAAGTCAGAAAGCAATTCCGATAGCGAAACCTGTACTAGAAAAGGTATTTTGGTGGATTGTAAGAAGTTGATACCAGCAGATGAGAAGACTCAATCTGCAGGTGTAAGCTCTGCTTCTTCTGAAGAGTCAAACAAAGCATCAGACTCGTGGGTGGACCCTGAACCAGCATCAAAATCAAAGCCCAAGGTTAAAAGTCCTCCTGCAAAGCCTCCTACTGATAGCAAGAGGAATAAGAAACCCTTGAGAAAACAAAACAATGGAGTTGTTCGAGGGAAGAAATCAAAGAACTCTCTTATTGGAAGGTTTATGTCACGAAATGGGGCTACAGATTTGACTGAATCAGCATTGGACAAGCCAGAGCTTGGGCCAATTTTACTAAAACAAGCAAGAGATTTGATTTCATCCGGAGAAAATCCTCACAAGGCTCTCGAATTAGCTCTTCGAGCAATGAAAATATTTGAGAATCATGCTAATGGGAAACCAAGTTTGGAGCTGGTTATGTGCCTACATGTCACTGCAGCCATATATTGCAGCTTGGGCCAATACCATGAGGCGATTCCAATTCTCAAGCACTCCATCGAGATTCCAGCAATCGAGGAAGAAGGCCAAGAGCATTCCCTTGCTAAGTTTGCTGGTCACATGCAACTGGGTGACACCTATGCAATGTTGGGCGAGCTTGAAAATTCAATTATGTGCTACCTTACAGGATTGGAAGTTCAGAGGCAAGTCTTGGGAGAAACAGACCCAAGAGTTGGCGAAACTTGTAGGTATGTGGCTGAAGCAAATGTTCAAGCATTGCAATTCGATGAGGCAGAGAGGCTCTGCCAAATGGCTCTGGACATCCACAGAGCAAATGGTTCAATCCCTTCTCTCGAAGAGGCAGCCGATAGGAGGCTCATGGGCCTTATATGTGAAACAAAGGGAAACCATGAAGCAGCACTTGAGCATCTTGTTTTAGCCAGCATGGCAATGGTGGCTAATGGCCAAGAAGTGGAAGTGGCATCTGTTGACAGTAGCATTGGTGACACATACTTGTCCTTGTCGCGGTACGATGAAGCCATCTTTGCTTATCAGAAATCGCTTACAGTTTTCAAGACCAGCAAAGGAGAGAACCATCCAGCTGTGGGTTCGGTCTTCGTACGCTTAGCTGATGTGTATAACAAGACAGGGAAGATAAGAGAATCTAAATCTTACTGTGAAAGTGCACTTAGAATCTATGAGAAGCCCATGTCTGGGGTCTCTCCTGAGGAGATTGCAAGTGGTCTTATGGATGTTTCAGCTATCTATGAGTCAATGAATGAGCTTGAACAAGCACTCAAGTTGCTCAGAAAGGCATTGGAGATATATAAGAATGCCCCTGGTCAGCAAAGCACAATTGCAGGAATTGAAGCTCAAATGGGGGTCATGTACTACATGTTGGGAAACTATACTGAGTCTTACAACGCTTTCAAGAATGCTACCTCTAAGCTTCGTGCCATGGGAGAGAAAAGATCAGCCTTCTTCGGCATTGCTCTTAACCAAATGGGACTGGCTTGCGTGCAGCGCTATGCCTTGAGTGAGGCCACAGAATTGTTTGAAGAATCAAAAAATATATTGGAACAAGAGTTTGGACCACACCACCCTGAAACTCTTGGAGTGTACAGCAATCTTGCTGGCACCTATGATGCCATTGGCAGGTATATATATATACATGTTTTGTTATGTTCTAGGTTGTAGGCTTGTAGGCCTATTTTTTGTCAGCAAAATATTCTTTTACCACAATAGTATGTACTACCCTTGCAGGTTATTCTGCTAGTTATCATAACACGTGATGTCAGTTTTGAGATTTTAATGTTATAACATGTCATTTTTCAGGGTGGATGAGGCGATTCAAATTCTGGAGTATGTAGTTGTTATGAGGGAAGAAAAACTAGGGACAGCAAATCCTGAAGTGGATGATGAGAAGAGAAGGTTGGGTGAATTGCTGAAGGAAGTAGGCAGAGTTAGGAGCACAAAAGCAAGGTCACTTGAGACACTTCTTGATGCAAATGATCCATCTGTTGTAAACAAAATTAATAACCTTGTCACCAATGCTTAACACAGTGATGTTAATTTTATGGGGTAATGAAAATCTGCTGATTGAAGAGTGCAATGATATGTTCATGCTAATTTATTATTCTTCGGTGTATTATTGTGTTTGATCCATACCTTGTAATTATGGTAAATGGCTATGTCATTTGTTTGGCATGCGTTATTGATTCATTAAGGGAAGATATTTCTAACGACTCTTCCTACACTACTTTGGTATTGCTCTTTTTGATATACATGAGTTTTCTTTTAGAAAAAAAAAAATTAGAAGCCCAACTTATTTGATGCTTAAATCATTCTTGGTCAACTTCATTTTGGTTCCTAATGTTGACCCATATTTTATTTTGATCTTTAATATTTTGGTTGTTCCTTGGACTTCCAATAGTTTCATTTCTAAACTATTATATATGGTCATATATTTTTCGTTTCAATTTTGAATGTGACAAAATCAAAATTACGAGATGCTTTTGACAAATCTTTTTTTCTCCCCATTAGGAGTCATTAGCAAAAGATGTCAAATTGGGCCCAAAAGTGAACTACTCATTTTATGAAGTGAGTCATATATTTCTTATTTCAATTCTTCAAACCAAGACAAAGAAAGAATTCATCAAGAGTAACTCGTAACTTCGATTTTATTGCATTCAAACGTAAAATGATAGAGATATCACTACTTTCATGAAACAAATGACCGACTTTCGAATTTAATTTGATTTTATTTGCTAATGACTTGAATTAAGCAAAGAAAAATCTCGTCAAAAATAACTCATAACTTTAATTTCTTTTGCTGGCTTGGAGGCATGAGTGAGACAATTGGCCCTAAGATTTAAAGTTACTCCATATTCAAAAACAAAAATCAAATCCCTAACATTTGATTAAGAATAGACAAATCTCTATCACTTACAACACCACTTGAGTTTTTACTTTTTTCCCTTCTTGTTTTGGTAGACACTCTTTTTCCCTTTTGATATACAAGAGAGAAGCCCAAACTTAGGCTCAAACTTTGATTTTAGCCCAAAATTTGAAATAATTCATTTTGTTTTAAATTAGATTATAATCGGATTATAATCTACAAAAATCTCATATCTTAAAATATTCAATTACTATTATACCTAGGGATGGCAATTTATATCCTAAGTTAGGATATCCGTCCGTATCCATCCGAAAAAATATCCGGTATCCGTCGGATACCGGATATCGGATACGGATACGGAGAGTGAAAATTAATTTTTTTTTCGGATATTGGACGGATACGGATATTGCCCTCGGATACCCTATCTCCGTCCGAAATGAACGGATATTTAGGGTATCCGATATCCGATACCTTATTACTTATTTAATTTTTATATTTTACTTTTAATTTAACATTTTATATATAAATATTTAAATTTAATTAATTATATTCATATATATTTTTTTAAAGAATCATATTTTAGTTATTTATATTTAATTTTTTATTTTAAAAAATAAATTTAAAATGTAAATAAATAATAATTTAATTTAATTATATTAGTTGGTGGATAATGGATATCGGGTACCCGATATATCCGATTTATAAAATAGGATATCCTATCCTATATCCATATTTTTTCGGATATTTCAGGTATCCTTCGGATACCGGATATCGGATAGGGTGCGATACGGATAGGGTACGGATATTGGATAGGATAAACGGATACGGATACGGATAGTAGCAAAACCACCGGATATCCATCCGTTGCCATCCCTATCTATTAACATACTTATAATTACTTATACTTCAATATATATTCAAATATACCTAGAGGATATTTTAGTCATTTTATATCACTTCTCATTTATTACTCATACAGCAATCTCTCTCCATCACATCACTTTTCTTCAATTCTTTTTAAATTTTTTTTTCTAAATTATTATAATTAACTATTTACTTTTAATTTTTTTATTTAATAAAATAATAATAATTTATTTTTATTTAAATATTAATTAATATTATATTTTTATTATTAAAAATAATTTCTATCCCTCTTATTTAAAAAATTAACTATATAAGTTCGAAAAATAAATTCAACCAAAATATTTAAAAATGTCAAAGGGTCATTTTGGTCCTAAATGTATGCCCAAATGTTCATTTTGGTCTATTATGTTTTAAAATGTTCAAATTGGTCTTAAAAGTTTGCAAAATGATTCATTTTGGTCCTAAATATTAGTAAAATGTTTCATTTTGATAAAAAACTATTGAATTTGGTCATATTTCTCTCGTCTTTCATTTCAAATTCAAAGGACTTTTTAAGAGGAACTCGTAGCTCTAAATTTGTCGCATTCGAATTTGAAACGAGAGAGATATGATCAGCATTGCTTGTTTGACCATGAAATGAACGGTCTACTTTCAGGACTGATTTGACCTCGTTTGTTGTCGGCCCCAACTGGATAAAGAAAGTACTCTTCGAGAACAATATGTAGCTCTAAACACGTCACGTTTGAACTTGAAACAAGTCATATTCAATAGTTTAGGACCAAAATGAAACATTTTACAAACATTTAGGACCAATTTGAACATTTTAAAACATAATGGACCAAAATGAACATTAAGGCATACATTTAGGACCAAAATGACCCTTTAATCTATTTAAAAAAATTGACTTTAAATAACATTCATCACTATTTTGGAACAATTCAGCGTGTTTTCAACTTTTAGTTTCTCTATTAGGAATTGATGTGTTAACTCGGTAAAAATTAGATGGTTCAAGTCAAATTTTTTTGTCTAAAATTTATTTTGATGAAATTAAATAATTATAGTCGTAATATAGAGAGAGAAGCAGATGGACAATGACTGTTATTTTAACCGAGGGACCAAATTGTTCACGATTTTAACATCACATGAACCAACAAACTCGTATTTTTTAAGCAGCTGATTCGTTCAGTCAATAGAGAATGAAGGACCAAAAAGTTAGTGTCATCATAGAAAATTTTTTGGGCAATATATGATAATTGTAATTATAGTATGTATATCGTATAATTATAAAGTAGAATAATCTAGAAAAAGCTCCAAATTGGAGCTTCTAAAAAAATTTGATTATTACAAATCTCAATGCAAAAAACTTCACAAAATAGAAATCTACTTTTCAAATTTTTTATCTAAACAACTTAAATTATTCACAAAATCTAAAAAGTCAAAAAGTAATATTATATTCCAATTTTATCCCTATACAATATATCAATTTCCACACCCTTCTATCTACCAAACTCAATCATTACATAGTGAATGGTTCTTTCTCAATTCCATCTCTACTACAGAACCGTACATGAGATTTTCACCTCATAAGGCTCCTCGCGAATGAAACGATTAAAATAAAATATATCGATATACCTATTTAAATAATTTTACACCCTAAAAATCTTTTTTTTTTCAAAAACTCATTCAAACACCATTTGATTATAATCTATAATTTAATCAGATTATAATTGATGCTTAAATTATTCTTGACTATAGTTAAATGTTGAAACTTTTTGGACAGAAAGGTATTTAGTTAATAAATTTATTTCAACAAATTAAATTTTTAATTAGATATATTGAAATAGTGTTTTTATATTTTCAAATTTCATCAACTTGTTTATTTCTTAACAAGTGTTTTGGTTCAGAATTTTATTTTAATCTTAAAAATTAAAGTGGCTTTTAAATAAATTAATAAATTCTTCAAATACTGAGTATTTTCTATTTACTAATCTCAGTAGCTCCTATGTAATTATCTTTTGTGTGTCAGTGTGTGTGTGTGTTTTTTTTTGTTTTGCTACTTTTTTTAATTAGTTGTCCATCCGAGTTTCAAAATTTTATCCTCACTAATCTGAATTCGACCAGTGTTGCCTACTTAATTATAATGAAAAAATCTCAAAACAAAGATAACTACATATTTATAAAGTCTAGAATCAATATATTACTTAATTAAACAATACTAAACTGCTTCAAACTATATATATATATATATATATATATCTTATATTATATGGCTCCACTCCTTTCTGGTCGTCGATGTTTAAAACTATAGTCTATAAAATTAAAAATAAAAGAAAATTTACTATTTGGTCTCTCTTTCTTTACTAAGTTAACAATTTAGTCCCTTATTTATTTTACATACATATTTGCGTGCCCATTAGGGCACGCAAAGCCCCTAGTATATATATATATATATATATAAGCCCAATTTGTAGCAATTATTTTCCACTCTTTTCCACTGAAGAAGCTGGAAATTCTGCACCTCCAACAACAATATTCTCTTACGTCAACATAACCACCTGAATCTGCGTTCCATACTTCCATGATCGATCTTCAAACTCATGAAATCATATATATAGTTTTTGTGAATTTTAAAAGAGAAGCAAATATATAAACTTATTAGTTAATTTTAACATTTAATTTATCTTCTTTTGATTACGTTATTAGTTTCTTTAAAACTAATATATATTACGTTATTAGTTTCTTTAAAACTAATATATATATATATATATATATATATGTGGAACGTCGTTAATATGAGAAAACAAATCTTTCCCCGGTTGGTTTCGATCGCTACAATTTCTGCCATCCTTATGATCAACCTTTATAGAGCATATGCATGGGCACCCAAAACTTCCCATTAAGGTGTGAGATCAAAAACAGGGGAAGCAAAAGGATGATATATGATAATAGGTCCAATAATTAGAAGGCCCAATTGGCAGAAGATGTGCCCTTGGCCCAGCACGCCATAGGCCCACAAGGTGGGTTGTAAGGGCGAGAACGCCTTTAACCCCGCTAAGGCAAGGACGCCCATAACCATAGAGGGTATGGGCGCCCACGGAGCATAAGGTAGCAAGGAATAAGGAGACATTCCCTGAACCAATTAAGGATCAACCAAGATCCACTGTCAATCAAGACAAATCGCTCAGAGATTCTTCTCATGGATTCTGCCTTGGCCATCAAGGCGCCTTACGCAAATAAGGAAATAGTGATTCATTTATCTTTAATTGGCAAAATAATATCTTCCTACATGAAATAGGAAAGAATTATGATTCACTTCCCATATCACTGAAGATATCTCTTCTTACAATCAAGGAAGTTTCCTTAAATGGACTCTCCTCAATGAGCCTATAAATACAAGATGGTAACTCTATGAAAGGTACGTTACTCACGCTACTCATGTTAGCTCATATTCTCCTCTCGTATTACCCAATACTAACTTAAGCTTCGGAGGTGAGACCCCCTGTGGTTCATTGTCTTGCAGGAAATCTTACAGGAAAATCTTGCGGTGAACCGGGAAACGACCCTCGACCAAATCATAGTTCATCAATATATAACAATAAGCAAAATGTTAGGAAAAATAAAAATAACAGGTGGAATGATAAAATTGGTCCTATATCTTTATCTCACATTTCATTTTGGTCCCAAGATGTTTCATAAGATTCCTATTAGCCCTACATGTTCATTTAGTTATTCACTTTTAGTCTTAAACTACTGAATATGTTTATATATATATATATATATATCTCGTTTTAAGTTCGAATTGATGAGTGTAAAATTATGTATTATTTTTTATGATTAATTTCTCTATCTAATTGGAACCGTCAATAAATAAGATCAAATCTAATCTTAAGAATAAGTCGCTTGCTTTACAGTAAGTAAGTGAAGTTGATCATATCTCTCTTATTTCAAAGTTCGAATGCGATGAGCTCAGAGTTATGTGTTACTCTTAAAGAATCAATTTTATATCTGATTGGTCATATATTACTTTTTGAATTTCCCATATTTTATCTAATAAGGATTAAGATTACTCATCCAACACAAGCAGCACATATATACTTTGAACAAGTATTCAAATTTCACATTTTCCTTCTTGTTTTCAATATTTTGCCTCTAATTTAATTACATATGTGGGTCGGCGCCAATATTTTCATCTCCAATTAAAGGAAATAATTAAGAAGGAATGGTGCAGTAGAGTGTGATTAGTATAAAAAGGAGTGTGGTAAATCATAAATGTAAGCAAAAGACTTAGGTAAAATTCTTTATATATTTGTTATAAGGTTCCTTAATAAACATTTGACACGTGGTAAAAAAATTGATACATTACCAATCATAATATTTCTACTGGAAGAACCTTATAACAAACATATAATAACCTTACTTCAAATTTTTTCCTAAATGTAAAAGGAAACCATTATAGGGAGTTATTACCTCTTATTTTTCCGCATTTTAACCCTTTTATTATTGAGAGCTAATTATTAAAACTCTGAAGAAAGTATAAACTAGTCTTGCATGTAAATGATGATTACATTGAATAGAGAGATCCATCTATGACAAGGTATATTAACGAGTAAACTAACTTTCCGGTCCTTGAATTTTGGACTCGGTGACAGATAGATCTCTGAATTTTACGCATTGTACTAGCCGGTCCCTGAAATTTGCAAACGCCTAACTAATTGGTCCCTCCGTCATATTGGCGTTACAAAAAAGCTGACGTGGCCATAACGGACGCTGATGTGTCCTGTTATGTGCTGACGTGTCCCGTTATAGCCACGTCAGATCCCGTTATATTTAAAAAAAAATTGTGCCACGTCAGATAAATAACGACACATCAGCATTTTTAAAGTGCACTTTGCGGTCCCTGACCCATTTTTATTCCATTATTCTCAATTCACCTCTTTTTTATCATCTTCATTCATTTTAGTCCCAAATCCTTAAAATAAAATTATAAAGTGTCCCAAAACTCTTCCAAACATTCCAATTTAGTCCTTAAAAATATTAAAAATCTTAAAACCCAAACCCTAAACCCTAAACTCCAAACCCCAAACCTCAAACCCCAAACCCTAAACTCCAAACCCCAAACCCAAACCCTAAACTCTAAAACTTTAAAAAAAGTCTGAGTTGTACAATTAGATCTCTAACCCATTCCTATTATTCTCAATTCCCCCTCTTTTTCATCATCTTCATTCATTTTAGTCACAAATCCTCTAAAAAAAATTATAAACTGTCCCAAAATTCTTCCAAATATTTCAATTTAGTCCTTAAAAATGTTAAAAATCTTAAACCTTAAACCTTAAACTCATGAAACTTAAAAAATAATTTTTAATCCCCATAATTTAACATAAATTCCTAATCTTTTTTTATCTTCTTCGTCTTCCTCTTCTCATCAGTTCATCATCAATTCATCATCACTCATCATCATCATTCATCATCTTCATCGGTCCATCGTCTTCATCATCTTCATCCCTAAACATGTTCTCCTCTTTCGCTATTCAATTCTGAACATAGTGTAAAAATGTCTCTGAACATAGTTGAATGTCTCATCATTTTTTTTTTATTTCAAAGATGAACACAAATTTGCTCATCTTCAATCTCACCAATGTTTCTCTGAACATAGTGCAAAAATGTCTCTCCAGTCTCTAGTCTCCCACCATCTCTAGTCTTTCTTCTTCATCTTTTATTATCCGCCACCTCATTCCTTTTGTCTCTCACGTTTCTCCATTTCGCCTTTCAATCTCTCCAATATCTGACAATAATCTCTCCCTCGCGAACAACTGTGTATCGTTCTCTCATTCTGCCGCCGTCGTCGTCGCCGTCACACTGTCGTCCATGACAGGCTCATTGCTTCATCCTCGACTCGTCGATCTGGTCAGATTTGTGTTCATCTGCTCCGATCTACTCTGATCTACGCCGATCTACGACAGGATAAGCAATTTAGGGGAAGAGGAAGATAATGAATGATGATGATGAGTGATGATGAAGATAAAAAAAATTAGGGGTTTAGGGATTAAAAGAAATTAGGGATTTATGTTAAATTGGGAAGATGAAGATGGGGATTAAATTTTTATTTTTTAAGTTTTAGGGGTTTAAGGTTTATGGTTTAGAGTTTTTAATATTTTTAAGGATTAAATTAGAATGTTTGGAAGAGTTTTGGGACACTTTAAATTTTTTTTTTTTTAGGATTTGAGACTAAAATAAATGAAGATGCTGAAAAAGAGGAGGAATTGAGAATAATTGGATAAGAATGAGTTAGGTACCTAATTGTACAACTTAAACTTTTTGTTTAAGGTTTTAGGGTTTAGAGTTTGGGATTTTGGAGTTCGGGGTTTAGGTTTAGGGGTTTAGGGTTTGGAGCTTAGGGTTTAGGGGTTTAGGCTTTAGGGTTTTAGGGTTTAGGATTTTGGATTTAGGGTTTTTAATATTTTTAAGGACTAAATTAGAATGTTTGGAAGAGTTTTGGGACACTTTACAATTTTATTTTAAGGATTTGGGACTAAAATGAGTGAAGATGATGAAAAAGAGGGTGAATTGAGAATAATGGAATAAAAATGGGTCAGGGACCTAAAAGTGCAGTGTAAAAATGCTGAGGTGTCGCTATTTATCTGACGTGGCACTTTTTTTTTTCTTTTTTTAAACATAATGGGATCTGACGTGGACATAACGGGATACGTCAGCGCATAACGAGACACATCAACATCCGTTATGGCCACGTCAGCTTTTTTGTAACGCCAATATGACGGAGGGACCAATTAGTTAGGCGTTTGCAAATTTCGGGGACCGGCTAGTACAATGCGTAAAATTCAGGGACCTATCTGTCACCGAGTCCAAAATTCAGGAACCGAGAAGTTAGTTTACTCGTATATTAATTAATACACTGATTGGTCCCATGTGCAGAACTTGTACTAGTCCCTCCTTCATCTGTGGAGACACAGTCCACATTATTGCTTTTCTTGTTTCTGTTCATAGCTACCTAGCTATTATTACTCTTCAAATCTCATCTCTACGTACACCCTATACTCTCTATATTTATCTCTCATATTCATATATCATCTCCAACTATATATATACTTATCTCTCATATTCATAGCTACCTAGCTTTTTTTCTTTTGTCGAATTGCATGTATGCTTCCATCATCTAACTAGATCTCTTCTTCCTCGTCTTCTTCTTCTTCTTATACTTCACCACTGCACTGCATATGCATGCATATTCGTACCATCAAGCATCCACCTCATATATATCATTGACATTAATTTTATATATCTGATTCATTGTAATTGTATGTTCTGCAGCTGCAATTTCGTCAGTGATCAAAAATCAAACAATTAATGCTAATTATTTACAAGGTAAAACAGAAACTGACAATATTAATTAACATTCATATTGTTTTTTTGAACAAAGCATTAATTAACGTACATATTTTTATGTATGTATTGGAACAGAACACGTGCAATTTTGCTGTAGCTGTACAATTGGCGGGTAATGGATGACAGGTGGACATACAAGTGATGAATGATGAGGTGTGAAGTGTATGAATTGGAACACACAGTACTGGCTTGTGTTTGTGTTGGTTGTGTTTTTAGTTTTTACCCTTGAGTAATTTGTAAAACAGGGTAATTTTTTTTACCCGTCGTAACGGGAATAAGATTCTCCACATTGAAGAAAATGAATAAAAACAAACGGGATTGTACTAGGATGACTCATTCACATACATAGCTAATAGATTATTGGGATTTGGGATAGATGAACCATCCCTATATATGAAATTTACGTACACACTTCAATTCAAGCCCTCTCTATCTATCTCATGTCCTGTGTGTATAATGATGTCTTTCACTGTTTCTTAAAATCTTAATCCTCGCTCGTGAATCCAGGAAAGAAAGTGAACCAAACACCATGCACAAATTCATCTCACGTCTACATATATATAATTATTATATATATAAAAATCAGGAGGAATCCATATTCCATACATCCCGTTTCACAAGCCCCACATTCAATTGTACAAACTACGTAGTATGACACAAACAGTACTCTTCCGTATCTGTTTCTTTTGAGTGTCAGTGACAGCTTCAGTGAACATTAATCCATGTTTATATACACATGTCTCTGCTTCTCAATTTATAACCAGAAAATATATTAAAGGAGAAACAAGTGGAGCCAGACATTTAATTTGAAAAGAAGTGAGCGTATAGTCGAAGGAATTGAAGGAAGTAATTATTGATTTATTGGGTCGTGAAATTAATGTTCAACTGCTCTGTAACTAGCTAGAAAGTAAAAGACCATAGTGTGTGGACGGTGAAAGCTGAGAATTGTGGCATTGGAGACAATAATTGAAGCCTTTCTTAATGAAACGTGGTTCAATTTTGGTAAGAAACAAAACTGAGGTGTGTGTAGTGGGGCCTCAAGATCCCAATGAAATCTCAATAATGGGCCCTTCTATTTTTTTTTAGGATAAATTACACTTTGGTACCTTATTCTATAGACTGATTTCACTTTGATACCCAGTTCTTTCAAAAGTGATACTTTGATACCCTGTTCTTTGCACTGCTAACATTTTGGNCCAATGAAATCTCAATAATGGGCCCTTCTATTTTTTTTTTAGGATAAATTACACTTTGGTACCTTATTCTATAGACTGATTTCACTTTGATACCCGGTTCTTTCAAAAGTGATACTTTGATACCCTGTTCTTTGCACTGCTAACATTTTGGTATCCTATTTTTTGTACTGTTAACACTTTGGCACCCTGCTCTATGAACCGATTTTACTTTGGTACCCTGTTCTTTCACGATTTGTTACCCTGTTTTATATTTTTAGGATACCAAAGTGTTGACAATGCAAAGAACAGAGCACCAAAATGTCTTTGGAAATAAATGGTACCAAAATATTAACGATACAAAGAACATGGTACCAAAGTGTTACTTTTAAAAGAAGAAGATACCAAAGTGTAATTTATCCTTTCTTTTATATATATATATATAGAGAGAGGTATATATAAAACAAAATAACAATTAATTAAGTGTAAAATAAAATAATTTTCCAATTACATACAGAGGTATATGTATGTTTATTATATGTATATAATATACGTCTATATATATGTGCAGAGCAGAGAGTGGCGTATATATAAATAAGCAGGGCAAAACCAAAATTCTCTCCTACAGAGAAGCAAATCAAAGCGCACTATATAGTATATATACATAACTTGCTGTATAGCTAATTTATATATATATATATATAGCAATTACTACCTGTTGTTGATATACATATATATATAATTCAATAATTCACGTGGGTAGGCAACAACATTAACAAACAATGGAAGGTGGACACGAATACAGGAAGAGGCTTTGGAATTCCGAGGAAGACAGAATCTTGATGGATTACGTGAAGCAGAATGGAGTAGGCAAGTGGAATCGTATTGCCAAATTCACAGGTACTCCACTTAATTAATTTAATTCCACCTTTATATACACACACATATATATATATATAGTTAATTAATTATATCATTAATTAATTTTGTGTTTGGTGACACAGGGTTGAATAGATGTGGAAAAAGTTGCAGACTGAGGTGGATGAACTATCTGAGACCAAATGTGAAGCGTGGGGATTTCTCAGAGGAAGAAGATGACCTTATCATTCGCCTTCACAATCTGCTAGGAAACAGGTTCCTCCATATATAATATGTAATTAATAAAGGACCAACATGTAATTAATTAATTGATATTTAATTTGAATTAGTTTTTGTGTTTGAAGGTGGTCATTAATAGCAGGGAGGGTTCCAGGAAGAACAGACAACCAAGTGAAAAACTATTGGAACACTCATTTGAGCAAGAAGGTGATGGGTGTGAAGAAGAAGAACAAGAATAAAAGAAACAACAAAGTGTGTAGTAGTAGTATTAGTAATGAAGCTCCAAATCCATCTCCATCATTAATGATGGATCCTACTGATAATGATATTAGTAATAAGGTGGGAGCTTCACAATTATCACATAATTGTGAAGTGGGAGGGGAAGACTTGATGATCCTACCAAGCTGGTCATTAAGTGCAGAGGATAATGAACAAGATTATTATTTGAGAAACAGCATGGTGATGCATGATGATCATGAGGTGATTATGAGTATGATTAGTGATGATGATTTGTTTGAGAGCACTTTTGGGTTTCCCTCTTCCTTCTCACTCCCTAATTACCATGACTGCTTTGCTGCTGATCTTGATTGGGCTGCCTTGTAAACTAAATCAGTATTCAAACCCTTCTTTAATTTCCACAATGTATATATTTTGTTTTGTATTAATTATTAATCCATACGTTTGGAATTAAGATGGTTTTAATTTGTAGCATGTTGAGATTTTAGGATATGAAAACGATCTTATTATTGTCACGTGAGCCACGTGTGCAATCATTCTAATGTCTACATTTTATCTGACAAAGTTGCTTTTGTGCACATTTCCCGACGTGCTTAGAATTGTGACTTGTGAGACATCAAGTACCTAATGGGCTCCACTATTCCAACTGTTACTTTTGTACTCTTTCAATACCTTGATATTTTTTGAGGAAGGGTCTTCAAACTTCAAAGGATTGGATTGAGTTGTGGCATGTGTGGAGCTCCCAAATTATAATCCCATCTCATTCAATCATCATCTCATTTTAAGATTGGATGAACAATAATAGTTGAGTGTTTGTTGGAGCTTTTATCTCATTTCATCTCATTCACATCATCATCTCATCTACAACATCATTTCATTTTCTCTTACATTTACTAAACTATCCCTATTCATATACCTATAATTACCTATATTCTAATTCAAATATAAAAAAAACAATTAGACAAAATAGTAATTTTATATACCCTCATTTATTACGGTTATAATTTTCTCTCTCTATTTATCTTTTCTTATCAATTTTTTTTTCTTTTTCACCTACACCTCTCTCTCTCCTTCACACACATCTCTCTCAAATATATATATAGAAATATATTGTTATATATTATATTTCTCTCACCCTTACTCTCTTATTCTCAATTCTCAGATATATATATATATATAGAAATGTTATATATTGTATTATATATATTTATATTAACTTAATTAAACAAAAATTATTTTTATTCATTTGCAATGTTATTTTTTTGTTCCAATATTCTTTTATTTGTTTTGAGTAAAATATATAATTGAGTCCTTAAATTATTTTTCAAGTTACAATCTTCTTCGATTCTCGTTATAATATTCTCTTCACTTTTATAAGCATTTTGATCCTCAAACTATGAGCTCAGTTTCCTTGACTCCTAAAATTATTTTTTGTTTAGTTTCTTTTCCTCAAACTATGCAATTAGTTTCATTTTGGTCCTCAAACTATTTTTTGTTCTATATTCATGTCCAAAATCATCCGATGATTATACGTTGTGGATAATGGAGAAATAACAATTATTTTTTGGTTGGGAAAATACACAAGTTTCCACGTGTCGGTTAATTTTTTTTGTTCGAATCATGGGTAGCCAAAAAATTGCAATATTGTTTTGTTTTTTGTTTCGGTCATAAAACTATTTATGGTTAGATTTTTTATTCAAATTACGAGATGAGTTGCATTTTGGTCCGCAAAATATTTGTTATATTTTTTAGTCCAAACTACAACATTCCTATATGTTTTTTGCTATTATACAATTCAATTCATACTTTTTTTCAATATATTTTATGAAGTTTTTTGTACAAATTAAAAGGAGTTAAAATATTCAAATTGCTCCTAAATGTTTGCAAAATATTTCATTTTGGTCTCAAGTATTGAATATGGCTTGTTTCAAGTTCAAACATGACGAGTTTAGAGCTACGTATTGTTTCCCGAAGAGTACCTCCATATATTCTATTCGAAACATTTTACCAATATTTATGACCAAAATGAATAATTTTGCCAACATTTAGGACCAATTTGAACTTTTTGAAACATAATGGACCAAAATGAATATTAGGGCATACATTTAGGACCAAAATTAACCTTTGACCAAACATTTTAGTGTTGTTTTGTTATTTGCATTCTGGTCCTCAAATTATTCTTTGTTATTTTTTTGTCATTGAATTTCATAAATAGACTCGATTATTGATGACCGGGATTTTCTACAGGCCCCGAGTTATCATTTACACATGTTAGGGATTGATTAATTGGACCAGTACAAATTTATGGACCAAATTGTAATCTTAAAATAATTTTAATATTATTTTCATTTTGGTCCATCATCTCATCCAATGAGATTGACCCTAAATCTTTCATCCAAAAATATCTCATCCTCACGTTTTCCAAGAGCATCTAATCTCAACATCATCTCATCCAACCCACCATCAAACACCTATCATCTCATCTCATCTCATTATCTCAATCTCGTCTCATTAATTCCTACCATTTTTACTCCTATACAAATTAAAAAAATCTATAAATCTATTTCAACCAACTACAATCATTACATACCCTTTTATATAATTTCACACCCTATTTAACATCATTTTCTCTAAAATCACCCAAACACCAATACATCATCTCATCTCATCTCATTACAACATCATCTCATCTCAATCACTTGGATGAGCTTGGATTGAAATGCAATTACTCCCAAACAAGCCCTAAGTCAACTTAAATCAAGCTAAACCAAAGCAAAGAGTGGTGGCCAACAAAGATTGATTTAGTTAATAAGAAATTAGCTAAGTATGAATTTTATTCTAATTGTCGACTTTGTTGATAGTTAACTTGTAAGTACTTTTATAAATAGCTTTTGAGACATATTTTGGCTTTAATGAGTTTTCTAGACCCAACTCATAAACTTTTTTCACCAAAAAACCAATTAGTGGTGGTTGATTTGGGTTGTTGGGTTGACAGTTTGGTCCATACCAATTTTTTATCCCTTATATAATTATTTATTTTCAATTTTCTCTCGTTTAAATTTTTTTGTTCTCAATTTGGCTCTTCACAATTTGTTCTTGAGGGACTAAATTGAGAATAAAAATCTATGAAGGGACAATATTAAAAAAATAATATTCTTTGAGAAATTAAAATATAATTTTAATTAAATAAAATTTATTTTTTATTTCTATATGTCACTGAATTGAGTTGAGTTGGGCAGGTTCAATATCTTAAAACTTGTATCTCAATCCAAATTACAAGTTCAAGTTTTCTAACTCAAATTAATCTGTTAACCCAACTCAAACCAACCAAAATTAGTGAGTTGGGTTAGTTTTGACGGGTTGACAAGTTAATCAAACCCGTTGAACACCCCTATTTCTTAATAAGAGATTTTTTTTAGTCGCTCAATTTATAATGAATCAATAATTTAGTTTTTAAATAATATAAATATATTATTTAGTCATTAAATAATTATAATGGTCAATTATTCAACCCATAAATATTAATAGTCATCTAACTTAGCTTGTAGGTAGAACCGTCAAAGTGAGCCAATCCGGCTCACTCGAGCTGGCTCACCGCGAGCCGCGGCTCACGTGAGCTGGCTCACGCGAGCCAGAGACCCCAGGCGAGCCAAGTTTTGCCAACCCGGCTCACCAGTTGGTGAGCCGGGTTGGCTCACCTAACCCACCAACTTTCAATTTTATTTTATTTTTTCGTTTTTTCAATTTTTTTTAAATTTTTTCAATTTTTTTAAATTAAAAATATCAATAAAACAACTCACAAATAATAACACCCAACACCACCACTCGTTTTTTCTTTGGACGGACGGTGGAACGACGACCATTGAGATTGGGGTTGGCTGGTTGGGTGAAGAAATGAGAAGAAATTAGGGTTGGGACTTGGGAAAAGAAAAGAACTCTGAAAGACGAAAGTGAATTATGAAATCTAAACTGAAAATGAGGAAGAAGTGAAGAGCCTGAAAGATATTTTAGGGTTATAATTATTAATTTTATAATTTTTTTTTTTTAAAAAAGGTGGGTTGGCTCACTAATTCACCAGCTCACTCGAGCTAGCCCACCACGAGTCGCGAGTTAAGTGAGCCAACCCACTCGAGCTAAATTTTTTGGCGAGCCAGGTTTTCTCAACCCGGCTCGCCAATTTTGGTGGGTTAAACGAGCCAGCCCACCGGGCCTGGCTCGTTTTGACGGCTCTACTTGTAGGGGATGTGCTCATTAAATATTGAGATGATTTCAGTAAATGCACATGTAGTTGTCAAGATAAATAGATTAAAAGAAAAAGTTTTCAAATTGTTCTTATAACTTTGCTTTAAAATTTATTTTGATCATTTATCATTTAGAATATTTAAATTGATGCTATATATTTTTATAGTAGTTTATCTTAGTACTATATGATTTCAAGATATAAGAAATTTGTTATATTTATCTTATTTTAAATTTAAATTAAATATGAATTTAAAGTTATAAAAGTTATTTTTATAAGTAATTACTCTATCTAAGTGGAGTCATAAGCAAATTAAACGAGGTAGAATTGATCCCAAAAATGGGTCGTTCACGGTTAAACAAATGAAGTTAATGATATCTCTTTTATCTTAAGTTTCAATACGACGAGTTTAAAATTGCGGGTTACCCTTAACAATTTTTTTTTCTTTTTAATTGAGACAATCAACAAATTATGTCAAATCGATTTGAAAGTGAATTTACTATCAAAAAGTGGAAAATTATAAAAAAAAATGGTCGTAAACTAACTTTTGAGTTTAATTTGATCTTATTTGTTTACGATCTTAACTGAACAGAAAATAATTTATTCAGAGTAACTCAACTTTAAATTTATCAAATTCAGACTTGAAACGAGAGAGACATAATACATGTTTAACTTCACTAACTTTCCCAGCATTAAATTTTCAAAAAAGGAAAAGAAGCATATCAACCAACCCGACTAACTCTTTATTATATGTGTATATATTAGCTCCAAATTCACACAGTAAAAAGTGAAAGCAATGGTAGGAAAAAGTGAAGAATGAGGAGGATCAACCTTGAATACGTAAATGTGTATATATATCTTTAAAAGTTGGCTTGTACATCTTGACACGTGAGGTTGGGTTGCTTCTAGCTAGCATTCTCTGATGAACCATATGCATCGATCCATTATTAATTTGCAACTCACAAGAGTCACAACCTTGTCTCATTTTTCAATCCCATTTGAAATTTTCTCATCCCTTTTTCAGAGACTATATATGAAATGTTCTGCGCTTCTTTTTTCCTGCTTTCATTATTCTCTTTTCACGTTTTGCCTCTTGCCTTTTGGCTTCTTCTCATTGTTGTTATTGCATCTTAGCATTTACCATCTTTAATTTCCAGGCTACACTTATATTTTTGTCAAATGTTTCATCAAATGTTCCAGGCTACACTAATTAGTATATTATTTTTATCTTTTAGGGACTAAACTGTGCATTTCAATCTTTCAAAAATTGAGTTGTCAGTTTATTAAATTTTTAGAGACCTAAATAAAACATATACTTAATGTTTTTATTTGATATTTATAAAATATTATTTATATATATTTATAAATATATATTATAATTAAATAATTTTTTTTTATATAATAAATAAGTATCTATGATAATTGGCCTCCCCTGCTGAAAATTCCTGCCTCCGCCACTGCTGAGAAGACAATAATTTAACATAATGATTAATGCCCATTACAACATCATTAACTACAAAATACAAGTCTACGTAGTACCACTAGTAGAAATAAGCGTTATAGCAGCAGTCAAAGCTGCTGGCAAAAGTTGAAATAACTGTTACTAAAGCTTTACCAACAGTTGTATAGATTGCTACTGTAGATTACTAAACTGCTGCTACTTCCCTGTCACTTTAAGTTTATACCAGCAGATATGCCAATTGCTGGTATAAACATTTTTTATAGTAACAGACAGAGAGACTGCTGCTGTAGGGCAAAAAAAACTGCTAGTATAGACAAACTGTCTAGTAGCATACCAGAACTGCTGCTATAGAGTAAAATAAGCTGCC